>JAFCMP010000171.1:0-120941 GCA_017506865.1 Tribonema minus
CAAGTGGGTAGTCAGCAGATGCCCCTGACATAGGGCTACAGCATGCCATAACAACTTCAATCACAGTTCAGTTTTTGCCCTGGAGACTACTATGGACAAGGGCTCGGTTGCTCTTGGCTTTCAGGGTCACGGAATGAGCGGAGCGGATCCTTTAATAATTATGCAAAGTAACAAAAGTCCACCAAGCGTCGTAGCGGCGCCATTTTGGGTCAGCCTCTTGACAACGTAATATATCAGGCAGCCTTTGAAGTCTAAATTCAATGTGGTCCAAACACACAACACAAGCACAACAGCATGCTGATGCAGTGCTATAGTGATACATGCTGGCATAGACTGGCGTAGGCTAGTATACACAACTTAGTAACATGTTGAGTAAGCAATACACAATTGCAGTATAGAGTGCTGGCACATGCACTGCTATAATCAATCAACTCCAGTGCTTATGTGGTGCCCTCCCGCAGCTCAAGCCCATGCTGGCGATTGCAATGGTGACCCGTAGAGACACAGTGCACCATGGTGCTGATACGTTTCAGCTGACTCTTGCGGGGATTGTCGATGCAGCCTGGCAAGTAGGGTTGCAAAAGTTCGTATAATGGCATATTCACCAAGAAGGGTCCGCAAGTCATCCCAAATGGCTAAACCACGCGAGCACTAAATGCCAAACATATACGCCATATGCTCACATACAGTGTGCCTTATGATGCAATAGTTTTCTTGGCGCTGAATTGACGTGGCAACATCTACACACGATGATTATATGGCAAGCCGGCAGGGCACGTGCAGATGATGAGGGGGCACTAGGGGGACACTAGCATTTAATTTACGGAGCACATGCATTCTAGTGATGTTACACCAGGAGCAGCTTTTCTCCGGTGTTCTGAATGCTCAAATTCATGTAATGATGGTATAACCTGGCGGCATGCTCTTTTGATTCATGCACAACTCTGCACCAGTGGCCATTGGCCGCTGTGGCAACACGACGAGTGGCCCATTAGTTGTAGCCGACTACGCTGATGCATAAGCAGCAGACATAGGGATGCGACGAACCTTAGACGTAGATTTCTACGTAGTTTGGAAACTACGTAGTCTACGCCGTATACGAAAAGCCATCTAAGCTTACATCTAAGCCTTTTCAAAACTCGTCTGCAGCCTGCCCTGCACGCTGCGTCTTGTGCCTGTGTGCATGTAGTAGTGGTGTAGGGCGCATAGAAGCAAGAGCTGCCCATGTAGGGCGGGCAACTGCTGGCGTGTCATCAACTTCAAGGGTGAAGTCTGGAGTGTTATTAACTCAACACAGCAGCAGCAGCAGCAGCAGCAAGCCACACATCTAATCGTCCGTGAGATGTCGCCGCCGGGGCTGCAGCTGGCAATGTCATGGATTTGATGGCAGAGGCGCAACGCGTAGCAGCTGCTGCTCCTGCTGCTGCCATGTTCAAAGTCAATGGCACGTGCTTCCCATACCAGGCCGCGGTCCGCAAGCTGCGCGAGGTGCAGCGCAGCAGCAATGACGAGCGATGGAGCGAGATGGAGGTGTGCACGAAGGGAGAGGGTGCGTCGATAAAATCCAAGCTCATATGCACACTCTGCAACGCCCTACTGTCGGTCTCCAGGCCGGCGCAATTATTAAGACTCATCTCACGGAGCGGCATGCAAAGGCCTAAAGCGCGAAGCTGCTGCAGCAGCTGCTACGGCCCAGGTAGCAGTAGGCAGTGGTAACGGCGGCAGCAGCAGCAGCGGCGGCGGCAGCAGCAGTGGCACTGTAGCAGCTGCTGCAGCTGGTGACTCCATCTGTGTCGTCCTTGGCAAGAGAAAAAGGCCAGTGGCATCTGCATCATGTGTGCGACGGCGCACCAGCAGCAGCTCCTCGAGAAGTTAATTGCTCGCTTCTCCTTTGAGAACGGCATACAAGGTTGCCTCGGCAGAGATGCGCAGGGGATGGGATGTGCATAGTGAGCACTTTCCGCACATCGCTGCCGCGTCTCTGAGACCACTTTCGTTTCATGTGACCAGCTGTGCCATCGAGCGCAATTGGTCCGTATGGGGCAGCCTGTGCACCAGAACTCCCAACAGGCCCCTGCTTGGGCGCGCTGAAAGCTAGTCACCATCATGACCAGCGGCGCAGGCGATGCGGCAGCAGATGCGGAGAAAAAGCTCTTGACCCTGCTCTTAAAGGAGGTTTGAGCAGTGCTTTGTTGGCACTTGAGAGACGCAGCATCGCTTTAAGTATATTTTCATTCACAACTACGCGGCCCTGAGGCGCATGCAACCTGCATAAATTGCTTTGATGCTGCTGCTGTATGCCTGTTGTGACTGTGATTGCACATGCCATTGTGTGTCAGGTCAATACCTATGTCCTATTGGGGCTTGAGAACCTCATATACGCTCATATACGCTCTTACACCTTAGAATCTAAGCTCTTACGCCCAAATATAAGCTCTAAGCTCTTACGCCTTATATTTAATTATCACATAAGGTTTGCGGCATCCCCAGATACAAGGGAAATGCGCTTGACACGTGCAGCCCGTCTCCAGCAGCGCCTGCAAATCGCCATCCCGCCCGCTCCTTTGCTGTCAGCGCATGCAAACCTGCATCCCTGCCCACTACCTGAGTGCATAACCAGTCACACGCAATGCAACCAAATGCTAGTGCGACTTTTTTCAGAACAATGGGTGACTTACCGGAGCCAGTGAAGCCCGTCTCCGCAGCTGTTGCAGGTTGCTGCTTCAGTCCCCTTCTCTGCACTCGTCCCAGGCCGACCCCGCAGCCCTGGCCACCACACCCATGCCCAGCTCGATACACCGCCCCTTCACCGGCCCTTGGGCTGGTGCTGATGCGCTGTCAGCGCCGTCGCGCTCTCCACGCCAGTGCCCAGTCTCCAAGCTGCACAGCCATGCATTCGACATGCTGGCGACCTCAAAGTGCATTGCGCTGTTCTCCAGGAAGATGGTCGTCAGGTGCTGGTAAGCTGCTTAAGGCTCAGTGCGACGGTAGGGCTGCCCTCCGGCGGCAGTTTGACATCTCTGCAGCACATCACATGTATATGGCGACACGGGTTCATGTCCGCTGCTCCATTTGTTGCATGCTACATGTGTTTTGATTAGGCCAAAGTTAGAGCGCACGATCACAGCAGAGCACAAAGGGCCAAAGGAGCAGCAAAGTTGAACTTGGCCATGAACTGCACATCACACAGCCACACCGCTACGCTGTCTGACATGCCTGTGGCGAACTTCGGCCCCCAGCACGTCCTTTGCTGCATGAACTGCCCCATGAATTGCGCATCGCACAGCCGCGCAGCTACACTGTTGGACATGACGGACGGGAAATTCGCGCCCAGTGCATCCTTCAGCTGCATTAACTGCGCTATGAAATGCGCATCGCACAGCCGCACTGCTACACAGTTGGACATGATGGTCGGGAAGCTTGCCCCCAGCGCATCCTTCAGCTGCATGAACTGCTTCATGCATTGAGCATCACACAGCCTCCATCAGGAAAAAAGAGGTGTCGCTTTAGCCGGTGATTCGCCGGCGGGTGTTGGCAGACGCCTTCTGGTCACCATCCGCCGCTGCTTGGCCCCTGTTCGCCGGCGGATGCTGACAACTGCCATCTGGCAGGCTGTGTCAGCTAGCACTTCTGCCGGCGAACTGTGGCAAATGCAATATTGCGGCTGATGGTGGCGTATGTTTGTTTCCGCCGCCTGCATTTGCCGGCGGACAGCCTGCGTCTCGTTTGCCGGCGAACAGATTAGGCCTCAACGACGGTAATCGTGCTAGGGTTGTGCAGCAGCTAGGGTTCCGAGCCCTGACGTGGCATCCCCGTTTGCTCTTTTACAGCACACAAGCGCGGCGGGGCGCGTGCAGTGCACTAGGCATTTAGCTGTACCAATGCATCAATGGCTGGTCATGGTCGGCCTACCGCACGGGCTGCGTGAGCCACCAGAGGTCACGGTGGGGCCTGTTGCATGCAGGTACGACCTGAGGAACAGGAGCTTGCTTGCTGCTTCGTGTGGCTGCCAGCGGCGGAGCTCGACAAGCGAAGATTGACAAAGCCACGGTGGCGCATCTACAGCATCAACAAACATCGTAGCTGATGCAGCCGTGTTCTTGGTTCATCGATGCAGGCGAGTTGGCTGACTCCCAAAGCATCCTGCTTTATGACCACACGGTAAGCCTCTAGCAGCGAAGCGTACGCCCTCGTTGGCTGTGTATTTCATGGTGCAGCAGTACTTACGGCCAGCAGAGCTGTAGATTTCGTCATGCTTTGTTGTACATGTTAAAGCTGTCACTGCGGAAGCCCATGATGAGCAGCCAGTCCAGTCAAATCTTGCTAGCAAAAAGAACATCTTCAAGAGCCGTCACTTTCACCTGCTCTGCTTACTGAGTGAGTGAGGAGTGTTTGGCAATGCTGACTCAATGGCTTGACTTATTGTCGAAGAAAAGGTGCATTGCCATGCAGACCAACAAGTTGTCCAAGTTGTCAATTTGTACATGTGTGGAAACATGCAGGTTGTTGCTGCCTGTCTGCTGTACGGAATCATTGGATGAACATGTCAAGTGTCATGTAGAACCATTAACATATGCTTGTGCAGTGCCAATTCTAGGTCATACGTATAGGCGCCACTCTCTTTTCTGGGCTTGTAGCATTGGCAGTGCCTTGTTTGACGCGTTGATGACAAGCACAATGTAACTCTCTTATTTTGAATGATGTCACATTCCAAGTTGTCTGGTTAAGGTTCTCATCGCTGGTGATGCTCCCGCGTCGGCGCAGCTTATACAATTATTTCTGGCGTTTGCGTTTGTCATGCCATCAATCGCTACATCTCAGTCGTGTGAGCAGAATATCATGGGGTGTGCTTGGCTGCCCTTCGCCTGCACCTTTCGCGCGCCACAATTTACTGCCATCACAACAGCCGCTGCAATGGCGCTGGTTTACGTCCTGCCTGCCATGCATACTGCATGCCCCCCACTCTTTCTCCCCCCGGCGTGCGACAACTCCAATGCTACGGGCGTATGAGCAGCATGAGTTTGGCCACGTGTCAATATTGCGCCCGATATACCTGTGCATGATGCATGCATTTGCTTTGCTGCTTGGGGCTCCGTGAGAAAGCATGCGCATCCTCAGGCTCACATACATGATCGCTCTGTGGTTCATGCGCTCTGCCCTTCAGTGTGCTTTGGGAGGGAGCCTGCCGGGACTGGTGTCTGCCAGGGCGCAACAGGGGAGCTGCTGGACGGCACCCTGTACGGCGTGGACGAACGTCTGCTGATGCACAGGTGTGTGCTAATGGCCGGGCAGAATCATTGTACATCAGTCAGCTGCGTTGCACCATGTACTGCTGAAGCTGACAGGCTTGTACATACATATACACACGCTTCATTCATGCTTGCTCGCATGGTAGGCATGGGTTGGCGTGATCTCAGCTAGCATGTGGTCAAGTACTGCTGAGCCCTGGCCAAACAGCAAGCGTACGTCAGGAAGCTGATGAGAACACTCATTGTGCGCAACACTTGAGATTTGCTCAAATGGCGTACTTGATGCTTCGCGGTCTTGATGTTGTCAATCAGCTGATATCTGTGTTGCACCTTTGACACTGACTCAACTTGCAGAGGTGTGTGTTTTCACTCTAGAGTGATACACCTAAGCTGGCAGAGCCCTGCCAGGCATTGCATGTCATGTCTTGCTATTGGGAGTTTATGAACACATCAGCTTGGCTGTGCCAACTTCACATTTTACACGTCCTCACCCTTCAGTCCTTGCAGGCTGTGTCTGGCATGGTACTGTGGCGTGTTGCACTTTCAAGACTACCACTTATGTATCAAACACACTTCAGTGCAGTGCATTCTTGTGCTGTTAGCAATGCATTTGTGTCGCATTTCATGACGTTGATGATCGGTAGGTGGCATGGGAGGAGAAAGCCTAGGGACAGCAGTTGTGCGCGTCTCAGCACCGCACTCTATGAAACTGCTGAAGGTAGGAGGCTTGAATAATTTCACCATCGGCAGCATTTCTCTGTGCGCAACACTTAGCCTGCATCTAACTATAGTTTCCTAGGTGTTGTAGGCTGCTGCTTGCAAGTCTGGGTACTCGCGCCATCGCACCCGTGCACTGCGCGTGCAACTGCGACCTAACCCTAACCTATCCCTAACCCTAAGGCATTGTACCCGTGCACTGCGCGCGCCCGCCCGCCTGCGATCGCTAGACTGTGCGACTACGCGCTTTGCGCGCAATGGCGCGTTCCCAAGGCACCATTCAAGTTGCTCGGCCGCAGCGCGTCTGCACGCACTGCCGCCGCTGGGCTGCGGTGCGGCATCACACTGGCATCGCCACTGTGCCTCATGCCGTCGCAGCCGCTGTGCTGCTGTGCTGTGGCGGCGCATGGCAGCATGGTTATACCGCGCTGCGGCTGCTGTGTGACATGGCAACGATATCTTATTCGTGTACCAGCGCCGTGTCATTCAGCATGAGGCCTGAAGCGCGCCAAAGCTGTAAACTCTGTGCCATTTGCGAGACTCTGACACTGTGATATCCTTCCCCAACTACCTTCAAGTCCACGTACGCCACTGCAGTTGCCGCTTACAAGTTAAAACTATAGTCACTGAAAGGTCATACAGTATGCCATAGAACTGCCTCACATTATGGATCGATGCGCACGTTGGGAGTGTATTGCCAAAATGTATTCTGTTGGTAGCCATTGACGATCATTGACACCTCTTAACACTGGCCGTCATTGCGTTGACTGCGTTTTGCAGGCAGCCGGAAACTGGTCAACGCCTTGTTGGCAGCTTTCATTTACTGGCGGCAGTGCACATTCATGCAGTGATGACAGAGCACACAGCCACCCCGGAGACTTGCTGCACGCGGAACACTATGAAGCGTTTCAACTGATGTCAGGTATTATGTACACTTCCAGCACTGTGCCATATGCTTGTGAAGGTTGCCAAAACATACTGGCTGTTGCAACATGGTGCTGCCTGACAGATGGACACACTGTAGAACACAGCAACAAGCATAGCATTGTGTACGCGTGGTCCAGGAGTAGGGAGTTGACATATATTTCTTGTGCATGGAGGGCTTGACCGTGACACTGGCTGGTGCCACAGCGTACTGCCTAATCCTTGCAGTGTTTTCAAGCTGTTGGTAGCTCTCGCAATGCAGTTCAGTCAAGATGACAGCTCCACACATGACAGCTCCACATTTGAGAAGACCGAGGAGCGCCATTGCGCACCACCTCATAGTCTAGTAAGCAAAGTACATGTATTACTGCACTCATGATTATTGCTGCAGCAGACTTCCACTCTTTGATAGCTTGGAACCCCTTGATGAAGCAGTGCAGCTCCCACTCAACTCACTAGGGCCGTGCCGTGCAGTGGCAGTTTGAAAAGCCACTGCGGACTGCGGCTAGTCCTGATTTATGAGTGCATGCTGGTGCGCTCATACTGCACGTTGACTTTGGCACTGTCACATTTCTTTGGTGGTATGTAACAGAGGGCTTGCTGTCAACATTCCCTGCCTGCAGAGCGTCACAGTCAACAAGTTGTTGAACTGCATGTGTCACTTCTGAACAACAAGTTGAAGTTACTCTCTCTGGCAATAGATCTGCAACGATAAATCACCCTAATCATGTGCATTCAACATGAGGGCTGATGTGAATGCAACACAACTCTCAACGACCTTTCAAGAATCACTTACTTCAACCCACTCCCTTGTTGCTCTGCAGGCTGCTTGAGGCATAACTTGAAGGCGACACACACATTGCCATCTTGGCACACTGTGTCACCTGCATGCGAAGAGCTTGCGTCTGGAGGTGGAGGCAGCGCGGAAGGCGTCTGTGGCACCTGCATGCAGAGAGCTTGCGGCTGGAGGTGGAGGCAGCGCGGAAGGCGAATGTGCGCCTTGATGAAGGCAAGCGCTGCATTGTTAGCACAAGTTCAATTTCAAATTGCTGCGTGCGTGGTAGGTCATGACTGCAGGTGCTGCAGACATACGTATTGCCTTGTACAACGGGTCATCAACCCCCCCAGGGGCGGTACACACAACCTGCCGTCTAGTCATGGCACGAGGTCCATGTCGGCTCAAACGCGGTCTTCAACGTACGTACAACGTACTGCCAGTCTTGCATGCGCATGTGTGACGCCAATGGCTTGATGCGTATTCACAATGTCAGCTTGGATCATACCATGCCAGCTTTCTGTAAAGTTCCCCATTTCCCTGGCAGCAGGCTGTAATGTTCAAGTTTTCCTACATGCGCACGAGGGTTGTCTGCTAGCATTTATAATTGCCAGTGGATGTATGCGGTTTCAGTGCAAGGTAGCTGCCGCATAACAGGGATTTCCTCCTTCCTCTCGACGCTTGCCTCTACTTTACGCTGGGCATTCTTCGTTAGTGGTAGCTACCATGGTGGTACGCATTCTATGCTGGTGGTAGCTACTGCGGTGGTAAGCCAGCGTCATGAGAAGGCGTGTTGATAGTTTAGCTTGTGATCAAAATACTGTACCTACACATATGTGCTAGTGTTCTTTGCTAAGTGCCGGCAGTATTATAACAGAACTCCAAGGCGTGTTGATAGTCAAGCTTGGAATCACAACATCGTATGCCAAACTATTTTTACCTTGTATTTATGAATGTACGATGCTGGCAGTGACAGTTCAAGTTGATGCCTGTCATGTGATGTTATTGGACTGATCTGTTCCGCATAGCCATGCTTCCCTGTGTCTGTTACACCCTTGTTTGTACAAACTTTTGTGCTGGCTTACAGAGTTGACTAAAGTAGCACTATGAGAATTCTTAAGATGACTTTGCACATGTTACGCATTGGTGACCTCCGCATGATGCCATGTTAATGGAACAGGTGCACCTACGGTGATGAAATCAGTAGCTACGGTCCTACTTTGTTCGGCATAGCATGTCCGTCGCAGTAAACTTGATACAAGCCAACTGTGCATTCGCAAGTGTGTACAAGTCGGTGCATTTCTGAGTCTAATACAATGCTGCTCTGTTGATCACTTAGGCAGATGCCGGAGCTCATGGAGGCAATCAGCACGCCAACGGGGCGCGCGATGGAGGCCATCAGCATGCCAACGGGGAGCTCATACACAGCAGGGAGGAGGAGGAGAACAGCAATGACGGGGAGGAGGAGGTGCACGGCGGTGATGGCAGCGGGCTGCAGGAGGACAATGGGGAGCGTAGCGACGGCGGGCGGGGGGGTGGTGATGGGCAGGACGATGACTCAGACTCTGAAGGCGATGACGATGAAGACGACTCCGATGCAGCGGCAGGCCGTTTTTCTAGCTGGTTGGCATCATCTTCATCGGAGGGACACGGTCATCAAAGTTGCAATCAGACACGCTGCTGTGTTGTAATTAGATGTAATAGTTGCAAGTTGCCATGCAGTGGTTGGGTAGTTATCGGGCACATCTGTGGTGTGAATGATACCTGGATGGTCCGACTCGCTTCTACGACTTAGTGTATTGGTATGCTTGCATTGTTACCACCTGTTGTGTTTGATGTGTGACACATTGTGTGTATGGTCGCTCTGTGCATGCATCAGGCTTGGTATCAATAAATAATATGCTAAACGCTTGATGGCGACGCTCAACTGCATTCCGCCAGCTATCCGCCGGCTATGAGGTGGTTGAGCAGGTCATTTGCCAGGTATGCGCCGGTCTCCTGCCAGCGAATTGTGGCTAATAGCCGGCATAAGCCACTCATCCGCCGCGCAAAATCCAATAGCCGCCCATCCTTCGGTATTCGCCGGCAAACGGCCGAAAAAATCCGCCGCCATAGTCGTGTGAAGCTACGTTATGGCGGCAAACGAACAGATTAGCCGCACTGGCGGATTATGGCCCGATGGCGGCTGATTGCCGGCAAACGAGGCCCCCCTCTTTTTTCCTGATGTCACCACCACGCTGCCACACATGCGGCGGCGGCGGCGGCAGCAGGGATGGGCTGCGGCCCTTGACGCAGATGGGGACGAGCGCTGTCACGGTCAGCGTGAACGCTGCTGCCGCAGCGACGGCCGCTTGCAGGGCGGGGCAGAGGAGGTGCCAGATCAGGATGGCTGTCACCAAAGCCTGCGCGGTAACGGCAGAGTCGCGGGAGAGAGTGACCGCGAGGCGTCGTGATGCGTTGAAGAGTGACTCTTATGCCACAATAGTCTTATGTACAAGCACCGGCAAGAGTGGCGCATTGTCTATGGTTTGCACAAGCACATTACGAGTCACAGTTGCGATCAAGTGAGTTGACTTCGTCAGCTCTGTATTCCTCGTAGTACGACTTGACAATCTGAAGCTCTTGGAGATACAGTTGTGCGCAGGAAATGTCGCTCTTGATTCTGCTGCTCTGCATACTTCAACACGACGAGCATGCGTGCCGCTTCCAAACCTGTCGATCGCAACTTAAAACGTGCCCTAGGCTCGCAGTCAAGTTGTGCGCGTAGCACAAGCAAGCACTGCGCACACCAGCCATAGTGAAGGTGGCAGCCACAACCAGCTGAAGTGCCTGCGGTAGCTGAAAGTGAAACAGAACTTCAGGGCCAACAGTACTTTTTATTAACTTGGGCCCGCCAGAACTCACGGACATCGCAGTGCCACTGCGGGCGTCACGGTTGCCGGAGCGACGAGGAGGTCTGGGCATGCCGCTTTTGGGGCTACTGGCACCAGCCGCATACACGGCCCAGGCATGCACAACACTGCGGCCGGCAATAATTCATGCCACTGTGGCAGCAGGGGCCCTGAGGCTCGGCACTGACGAACACGGCGCAGTCACCTGGTTCGCGCAGCACTCATGCGCAATACGCGAGGACCAGGGACTGCCGCCAATCATCGAGGCCGTGCGACGCTCTACGCGAGCGCTGACAGCTGATGGCGGCGAAAAATCACGCACAGCTGTGGCCGAGCAGCTCCCAGCATCGTTGCTACGGTGGGCAGCAGATACGACGGCCGCAGCGTCGACGCTCCCCACTGCGGTGCAAGCGATCTACGCCGAAACTGCCGTCACGGAGACGGTGACCACTGAGCCAGCCCCACACACCCACGGCATTGTGCCTGGCGCCGAGGCGGCCGCTGCGGCGGCGACCGTACCTGGCCCTCAAGCCGCTGCCGCGGCTGCCCCTTCCACGCCCGCTAAAACACAAACTAGCGCGGAAGAAAGCAGCTGCAGCGGCGGGCAGGAGGACGACGACGACGACTGGGAGGCCTATGCTGACGAGATCTGCAGGAAGGTAGTGCCCCGCCGCCGGCGCGGTCACTTCACGCACGGACTACAAGCCGGCCTTTCAAATGTTCTTCGACGTCAATACGAGGATTGCCTGGTGGAGGACCTAGAGGCTGCCTCGGCTGGTGCCGTGGGCAAGCCGACGCAGGCTGCACCTATTGGTGACTCGCGCGACACCAGCCGCCGCCGCCAACAGGCTAGCGCGCGGGTCCTGGCGCAGCTGCGCAGCCAGCGTGCGTCCGGGGCAATGGCGTGGATGAGCGTGCCACCCACTGGCAATGACCGCCCGGGTGCGGCGCCCATGTCCAGTATGGCAGCAGCCACGATGATTCTGGTTGCGATCTTCATAGACGGGTGGGGCATACAGGGCGAGGTGTGCCCATGGCGGTGCAGTGACGTGAGCCCCACCTCCACGCATGCGATCAGCTGCCCCAGCCAGCACATACGGGGGCACAACGCGACACACACTGCCCAAAAGCGGTGCCTGCAGCGCATAGGATCCGCTCCGCCCATCTGCGACCCTGAAACCCAAAAAGCAACCGAGCACTTATGCTATAGTGAGGTCAGTCAAGACCCTCAAACTGTTGAAGTTAGATAATAGTAGGTTGTTGGCCTCACTCAGACGCACCAGAAGAGCTCTTGGTTGTTGAAGTTGAGATGGGTGGAGCCGTGCTATTGCACGTTGAGCAGTGACATGACAGTTGAAGTTGGCATGAAGTTGAAGTTTGAATATCACCGTTGAAGTTCAATATCACATCAGGATCAATATCAACTTCAACAAGTGAGTAGTCAGCAGATGCCCCTGACATAGGGCTACAGCATGCCATAACCCAACTTCAATATCAGTTCTGCCCTGGAGACTTTACTACTGGACAAGGGCCTCGGTTGCTTCTTGGCTTTCAGGGTCGCGGATGAGCGGAGCGGATCCTGCATCTTGAGACAGCACCATGTCTCTATTGTCCGCAATGAGGACGCTAGCGTCTTCAAGGTACCGGGGTATCGGGCGGACACAGTCATTGACCCAGGGTGTCTGCAATTTAGCAGTGCATACCGTAATAAGGGAATAGTGCTAGACACAAGTGTGCGCGCGCCCACAGCGAGCTCGTACCTGACAGGCAAAACAAATGCCTCGAACACGGACGGCTATGCTGCTGGGGTGGGGGAGGACGCGAAGGTCAAGCACCACACCGGCACCTTGACGTCATCTTGGGCTTTTGTGCCATTCGTGCAGGAGTCGTACGGACGGCTGGGCAAGCAGACAAGCCTTTTTGTTAAGGAGTTGGCAATGCACTCAGCACTGTGCTCAGGGGGGGGAAGGCAGATGTGTTACGCAAGGCCGGGTTAGCTAAGCGTCAGATCCTCATTGAGCTGAGCATATCGCTGGCGCAGGAGTTGGCGGAGCGCGTCATGGCGTACACACGTGGAGCGCGGCTGCTGGGCTGTGTTGCGACGCCGGTATCCAAGCTCCTAGGGCACAGCGCAGACTAGGCTGCTGCGTTGACGCAAGCTTTTCGATTGCATAGGCAACCCGGCCTCCCTTGGGCCTTTATAAATACAAGTCCATACGTACTTTTTATTAATTCTCGCTCAGGGCGCGAAAAAGCCCAGATGATGGTGTAACTTGATGCTGCTGTACGGAATCTGCACGTCGTGTGACTTCTGAAAGTGTCTCAACGACAACCACTCAGTACATCACTCAAACAAATACTTCAGCACAGAACTCTCTGTGCCCCTGCTATAGTCGCCATATTAGTATGCATACCTCGTCTCCGGGGCGAAAGAAGTTCGCCGAGCATCACCACACTCGCGTTGCTCGCTGCCATCCCCAGTGCCCACTGCGCCACAAACTTGACGCCGTTGCGGACGCGGATGTAGGCGGCTAGGTACCAGGCGCCAGCTGTCGCAATGAGGAGCGCTGTCCACGCTAGCAACAGGACTTAGCCGGCCTATTGCAAGTCTCAAAACGTGAGCAACGTGCGCTGCGGTGAGCTCGAATCAATTGATGTTGAAGTTGTGTTTCGCCCTTTGCGCAAGTGACGCTCCGTCCTTTGCACGTAGGCACGCCCATGGTGCCATGGTGATGATTGCAGCCACATCGTGAAATGAACGCGCCAGTGTCTACTTGATCACTCAGCCCCAACAAGAGCAGGTTTAGGATGAGGATTACACAAAAAGTCAGGTCAGGGTAAGATTAGGGTTAACCTGGGTTGAAGTTGGGGTTAGGGTGACCCTAACCCTTACCCTAATAATAAGCAACAGCCGCAGCGCTCCACGATGACAAGCAGTGCTCAGAAGCGACACAGCGTTCACCGCGCTCTTGCGCACGTCTTGATGCCCTCCTTTTCTGCGCGTTGTAGTTGTTTGTCTTTATTCATCAGACGGACACCATGCGACTACTGATGACATCTGCTTCGTGGCGGTCTTGCAGTTCATGCGATCAAGTGCGCCCACATGCACCAACGCTTCAAAGACCTACATGCTGAACACGCAGAAATATGCACCAGTTGCGCTCGCTACACAAGGCCTCGCGCACTCGTGGCGCCGGCTTGCACAGACTCACGTACGAAACCCATCTTTTCCTACAGCACATGGCACTGTGACACACTGCAAAATCCTGCACCCACGTCCCCTGGGTCCAGCCCCTGAACCCCGCGGTCTACGCCGCGAGAGCCTGCAGGGCGCGGCCGACTTCATCGACGCTGGCGCCGGGATAGGCAGGTACGGCGAGCGCCACGCGCTGTGCCCCCGCTCGCAGGTCATTGTCGGAGCCGCTGCCGCAGTCGCCCCAGGCGGTGACATTCAGCGGCACGCGCGACGCGTCTACGTGCAACTGCTCTTCGACCTCAAAGTCAACGTTGTCGCCGCTGGTGTCAAGCTGCACGATGCTGAGCTAGCGGCGCCGCGGCACGGGGTGCGGACGCGCGAGCCACTGCTGCGCCGCGGCGGCGGCAGCGCTGGCGAGACTGTGTTCGTGGGGGGGGCGTCGGCGGAGGCGCTGCCGCGCTGCTGCCGAGCACTGCTGCACATGAGGCAGTGCTCGCCCCATTGCCCGCCGCTGGGACGCCAATGCTTGCAGACGGGACGGCGGCGGGCGGGTCTGCGCGAGCCGCGGCACAGCACCACCAGGCGCGTCCTCTGTGGGGGGCGGGGGCTCGTGGACGTGCGGGCGGAGGTCGTCTTGGGCGACCTTCAGCGGGCCTCTTGTTATTTTGGCATCACAGCACAAGGTGACGTGCTTTAAGTTGGCGCTTTGTAGGCACAAAGGGTCTAGTTCTGGCGCTGCAGTTTGGGCGGTTGAGTGCAGGGATAACAGAGTGGCATAGGATGGTGCTGGAACTTGCTATTGCGCTGCAATACAGTCTGCGGTCATTTCACCAACTCAACGTAAAGAGCACGACACAACGTCACACTGCGTCCACCACTCTCAAGACTGTCGCGCTGCAGCAACAAGACCGTGCTCTTCCCCCACGCCACCTTCGGCTACTCTTGGGATATCAGTGCGCGCTGGCAAGACCTGGAACAACGCCATAAGGCCTGCGCTAAGAGCCAAGTTAACAGGTGCATCGGCTTGTTTGATTCCAGCTCATTCCCAGCTGTAGCGTCTGTCTTATCTGCACTCTTCAACGTACGCGCTGCTTAGCTGGGCACTTACACAGCCAAGCGGCTGCAGATAATTCACAATCTTCAAGGCTAGCGGCCTTGTGCTGACAATTGAGGCAAGTGGTGCACATCTGCACTCTACAAGGCACGCTCTACATCACGCACTCTACAAAACTGCTGCTACATGTCTGCACTCAACAAAGCTAGCGCTACATGCCTGGAGTTAGTCTCTGCAGCAAGTTGGCTGCCCAGCAGGATTATCCGCTCCCGAGCCTTAGTGCTGGATCTTCACCATGCAGGGGTTAGTGCTTCATGTTTGTATACAGTCAAAACAGGTTTCAGCACTTGCACCTTGCTGGCTGACTGCTGGATCTTTGCCATGCAGGGCTAATGCTGCACGTTTTAACACAAGTCACAACCACCTTTAGCACTTGCACCTTGCAGGCTGACTGCTGGATCTTCACCATGCAGGGATCATGCATGCATGACATCGCCGGTGGTGGACTGCACTATCACCTTTGGGGAATTGTGTCCTGGTGCTGCGCACGGCGGGGCTGGCAAGAGTTCTTCCTAAAAGCTGCACTAGGCACCACTGCACAAGTGATGGCTTGCTGCTGATCTCTCACGCCCACCACCTCAGTGTCGTCCATGTTCGCAGCCATCGGCGTAATTTCGATTTTGAGTTGAAGTTGCATTTCGGCGCCAAACAAAGGGAGGGAGCAAGCACAGCGCCCAGCGCGCAATCCGCAGCTAGCAAACTAGCCTCACTGAGGGGAAATGGGGGCCATACACCCCTGAGCAAAGCATAAGCGTACATTTGTCAAGATGTATCCCGTCTATCTACGCATATACCCGTGCGTAGATTTCAAGATGTATCCCGTCTATCTACGCATATACCCGTGCGTAGATTTGTACGCATACGCGTTGGGGCAATCCTGACCTTTACTATGCTCAAGAGTCTCAACACCGATTTTCCGACCTCAAGCAGGCCGCGTTGCCGCGGCTTCCACCTTGAGCGCCTCATGCCAGACCGGGATCACCAATCCAACGTGCCAGCAAAACTAATGAAGCTGGTGTGCAATAGAGCGGCTGATGTTGGGAGCTGCTCAATATGGGTCGTCGCGGACTGTCGCGATAACGTCTCTGCAACGTGACCTGTTTCGCCTCACCATATGTGTTTCCAATTATAGCAGCCTCTGGACCACATGTGCGTCGAAGCGGAGCAGGAATTGAAGTTTAGACTTGATGATGTAAGTTTGAGCCACTCTATACTGGAAGCTTGCTCATATTGTGGGATCCCCACATGAGGCCTGAAGCGGGGCGGAAACGACCTGGATGCTAGAAAAGCACGGCTTTACAGCACGCAATACTGATCAGTCCCAGTTGAAGTATCTACACAATGTTGAAATCACCGGAACTTATTGGGTTGGTGACGTTGAGCCGATCAATATTGAACTTTCAGAAGTTGAACATGTGCTGAACTTCAAGAGATGTTGAGGATGACCTTCTGAGCATGAGCTGAACTTGGTATGTTGAAGTTACTTAGCTTCTGTACGAACATCAGTCTCAACCTGAAGGACATTATTCGAATCCTGCATTTTCTGTGAACACTGGTAACGCGCAACTTCAAGAAGGCTACTCTGCCCTCACGTCACTTTTCAGTATCCGCGTCGCTATTACGCCAATTCAGGCCTCAATGGGGCCCATGTGGTGCGCACAAACACCAGTTAACAAGCGCAGGCGACCGCCGCTCATCTTTCCATGTGGTTTGCATACTGTACAGTAGTATTGAGCACCTGCTTTGCCTTGGCAGGCTGGACTGCAACTCCTACTGAACAGCAAGCACTCATAAACTTAAAGTATACCTTAGGGCTTGGTCGTGTTGATGGTAGTGTGAAAGGGGGAGACCTGTTTGTGTTTGGGCGTCTCTTCGGAGAAGGAGTGTTGTTGCATGGCGTGCTCATGCATTCCCTGACAAGAGGGCTTCGTGTGCTCCAAGCGCAATGAATAACAATATTTCGTCGTTTGCGGCGCGATTCACACTCCCACGAGGACAGGGGATGCAGCGAGTGCGCCTGAAGGAAGACATTTGCTGATGCACAACTTGAAGCCATTTGCACTACGAACGGCCTCTGAATACTCTGAATGTTGCAGTACCTATGAAAGGTGCAGACGCTGTGACTACTGTGAAACCACCAACATGCATCTGGAGCAAACACGATGTCACAGGCGAATGCATAAGCGCCATGCGTCAGTCTCGCTGCAGTACCTGTGATGCTTGGTATTCAACAAAGCCATCGCATGCAAGCATACATCAACATGACCGCATTGAAATGAGCATGCACAATCACAGTCAAATGCAGAAATCAGAAAGATAACGAACTACAATAATGATAGGCGCACTTTGTGTGTGAATTCAAAAGCGAGGCACTCTTTGCACGCTGCAAATGTCGGACGTCTCACAGCTCCTCATCGGCCTCTTCTATAGCTAGGATCTCTTTGAATGCGTCGCAGTTTCCGCGCACTTCAGCACACATACGCATCAGCCTCCTCTCCTCCAGTTGCATGTTGCGCAGGCGCGTACTCATGTCATTGATCTGTTCGGTCAACTGATGCCATGTCTTATTCTCCTGATCATATTTACCAAGACTGATGCCATGAGCTAAACACCTCGCTCTCAGCTCTACCCACGAGTCAGTCCTCTGCTGGCGTAAGGCATCGCATGCGGCTTGAATTGCTGCAGTCTCCGGTTGAAAAAGCTGCTTTTCCGCACTGACCTTGCGCAACAGCTCGTCACGCGCCGCCAGCATCTGTGCCACTTCTGTGAGCAATTGATCATGCTGAACCCGCAGCTCCTCCTTCTCGCGCTCCGCCACTGCTTTCCCGGCGCGCAGATGATACGCATCCTCTGCTGCCGCGTCGCGCGCATACCTGTCCAGCATCGTCTGCAGCACCTCCACGCCGTGCTCGGTGTAGAAGCGCTCCCATACCGCCAGCATCTGCTGCGCCGCGCCGGGGGCTAGCGGCACGATGATGTCGAGCACCTGCTGTGAATTGCCGGACGCGATGGCTTGCGCCACGTACGGCGTAGCTGCCTCCGTCATGCAGGCCACCGAAGCAGGGTTGTCTGCTCCAAACCCCGCCGCTGCCACGGATTCCGGCACCTCCAAGCCGTTAAACGCTGGCCACGGCGTGCGCACGCCGTCTCGACTCGTCACCAGCGCCCAACCTTCACCCCGAAGGTCCCCCAAGCTCGTTTTCGGCAGGCTGGCAGGGCGTCCGGTATGAGGGTCCGGCAGTGTCGGCCAGAACCGCTTCACAGCGAATCGATTCTTAACCCGCTTCATCGCCGCGATGAATGCAAGTATGCTGTCGCGTGTTGACGGAATGCCTTTTCTGAGGTGTATGAACAGGTAGAACGACGGGGCCAGCGCTCCACAAGACATTATCACCACCGCTTGCTCAACAACAGTGCAGAGCAGTGCCGCCTCGCGGATGCGTACGCAGATGTTGTGCTTCTCGGCATATGGAAAGTCCTGCCACACAGGATTGTTTGGGTCCGCGGCGTCTGCATCTTGCCAGCCAGCCTGCTGCCAGTCCTCAACTGACACGTGCCGGTCCCTGTATGCGGAGAACTCCATGTTACCGTTGAACATCCTGAAGTAGTCGACAGTGCGGTGGATGCCGGGCACGTTAAATTCTTCGGGCTGGTAGGTGATTCTGATGATGAAGCCGTTCCACTGCTCCGAGGACCGCTGGTGGCTCTCCACGAAATGTTGAAGCCGCTGGCTCTCAAAAGCGTGGAAGACGTTTGCGTCCATCGAGATCCCACGAGCACCTGCCCCAGCGAAAGGCACCAACCCGACTGCAGCCGGCCCGGGCGCCCGAACCAGCGCGAGCTGCGGCGACGCTAGCGCAGGTGCTGTAGTGAAGATGCGGCGGATTTCGTCTTGGCCGATGATCACGCTTTCGCGGTCTGGCGTGACAAGGTTAATGGTGTTGCCGCACCGCGGGCTCAGCACCGCAGCCACCTGTGTAGCGTGTGCCTTGCAGCTGCGACTGCCAGACATGCTGATGTTGAGGTAATCATGCCCGCCGGGCATAACGGCTTTGGTGGATTCCACTCTCTCAGCTGCTGTCGCCACAGCAGCGGCTGCATCTGCTGGTGGCAGTGTGCTCTTAAAGTGCAAGCGGTAGGCGCTGCATTTGTACGGATCCTTGCTGTACGACATGAGGGCTGTGAGCGTGTGATGCCCTGCCACCGCACGCTGCCCGAGACCCGAGGCCCGAGACCCGAGACCCGAGACCCGCTATCCAAGCGATCAAAGCCCAGCGCCCGCCAAAAAAAAAACTCAACGCAGCAGCAGTCTGCAGAAATCTGAGAGCCGGCAGCGTCAACGGCGGCGGGTCTCGGGTCTCGGGTCTCGGGTGTCGGGTTGAAGTTTTGAATGGATTTTTTTTCAGGGTTTGTGTTGCTGCCTGGCGCTGCCGCTGAAGCCTAGCGGCTGCATCCGCTGGTGGCAGGCTGCTCTTAAAGTGCAGGCGGTAGGCGCTGCATTTGTACGGACCCTTGCTATACGACATGAGGGCTGCGAGCATGTGGTGCCCTGCCACCGCACGCTGCCCGAGACCCGAGACCCGAGACCCGAGACCCGAGACCCGCTATCCAAGCGATCAAAGCCCAGCGCCCTCAGCCTCAGCCACAAAGTGAAAAAAAAACTCAACGGAGCAGCAGTCTGCAGAAATCTGAGAGCCGGCAGCCAACGGCGGCGGGTCTCGGGTCTCGGGTCTCGGGTGTCGCGTGTCGGGTTGTTGATCTCCTTTTTTCAGGGTTTGTGTTGCTGCTTGGCGCTGCCGCTGAAGCCTGGCGCTGCCGCTGAAGCCTGGCCGCAAGCCGCTACCCGCAGGCCGCCACCCGCGATGTCTGTCAGGCAAGGCCAAGGTGAGGGCTGATGCATGGAGCTGAGAGCAACACTCGATTGTCATGCCATGCTGTTGGCTGCGCGTTTTCGTTCTCTGCCGTGAAATAAGGGTTGCGGATGGATGGTGGCGGCTTGCGGGTGGCGGGGACTTGCCAGAAGAGGGTACGCTCGGGACAGGCCTGGAAGGAGCGTGTCCCGCCGCTAAATGACCGGTAATGGTCAAATCGCCATTGTTTTACCGAGGTCGCACCTACGAATGTCACGTTTTGGACGCGGGGACAGCCCTGTTGACTCTATGTCATATAAGAGGAGTGTGTGAGCTTGCTGTCTATTTTAGCTATGAAAGTAATTCATTGTCCCATTGTCCCTGGAGTTTTATCGAGTCCTCTAGAAACTGCTCAAGGAGGGGTGTGCAATCTCTGATTACCCATGCCTGTTCCGACCATGTCCCGCCTCCGCCACCCACGAGCACACTTGCGGTCAGCACAGAGAAGTTGATCATGTGCAGGCCAGTGTAGATTTAATGTTGACAGGCTCCTGCATGGCGCATTCTGCTGCTGCATGAGCCAATCCATTCCCACAGGCTCTTCAGCGCTTATGCGAACGCTTGCCTTCGGCTGCTTGACTCCTCTGCCGCGCGGTTCCGCGTGTTGGTGCCCGTCTCGCGGACCCGTCATACCAGCTTCGGTTTTCCGCTGTACATTGCGCAGAGTGTCGTTGATACCCTCTTACGTTCCTCACCGGTAATCTAATGTATTAGTTGGCGTCTTCTGCGCGATGACCAAGTGCTGTGCCGCTGTGCCACTTCGTCGGGCACTCCGTGCAGCGCGTCGGGTCGGATTGTAGGCTGAGCATCTTTGATGGCCTGTGCCAGGCACTGTTCACGCTGTGCCCTCTGCATGATCGCACTTTGATCGCTGGCCACTTCCCTTGCCACATAGTCGCGGTCAAGGCGTACAGGAGTATCGGCATTGAGCACGGTTGTGCCAACTGCAGTCGGCACACCGGTACGTTTATGCATGGATAATCCTAACTAGCACAGGCCCTACTCAGGGTTTTAAGTTTGAACTTCATAATTGAAGTTTGAACTTTATTATACTTTTTGGAGGCTTTTCCATTTGGTTCGCATACCATAGATTAATTACATGCTGTGCCACGGCAGGCTGGACTGCAACTTGTACTCTATGAACTTTTTACGGTACATTGTTTCCAGCGCAACTAACATGGGGACAGGGGATGAAGCGAATGCGCCTGAAGGAGGACGTTAGCTGACGCACAAGGTTTTGAAAATACGACCCTTCGAATACTATGAACGTTGCACTGCCTGTCAATATGGCAGACACTGTGACCAGTGTGAACTACCAAGCTGTATCTACCGCATGCACTATGTCACAAGACAAGCGGCATGTGTCAGTCTCGGTATGCCAGTACCTTTGATGCTCCCATATTGAATGGTGCAGTAGCAGGCAAGTGTAAATGAACATGCACAATCGCAGTCGAATGCACTCATTGGAGAAGAACACACTGAAGTTTGACAGGCGCACTTTAGGTGTATTCAAGGCGCGAGAACCTCCTTCCATGCATTGCAAATGTCGCGCGCTTCATCACACGTCTTTGTTGGCCTCCTCTCTAGCGAGATTGACTGAGTGTGCTGCTGTCACACTTTGTGTTGGTATAGAGTTAGGGTTAGGATGGGTCGCATGTTTGTTTGCCCAGTGTGAGAGTGGAATCAATCAGCACATGAATGCTGAGGCATTGGTAATGATCAGCTTTGCAGACGGCTGCCGATGAGGCCCGGGCAACACTCACCTTGGGTACTCTTGTCTGCAATGACCACCAAATCATGGACGCATGCAATGTGCACAGCGCTGAAACAACCGATGTATTGAGAGGTGCCTTGTTGTCGGTCACAAGTCTTGTGCTGCTTGTTACCATCCATGCTCTCCATCGCTGTTACACATGGTCGGGGTTCTCGTTTACTTTGCCCCCGGTGCCTGGCAGGTTGACGGAGCCCAGAACCCAACGGTCGGAAGAGGCAGCGTGCAAGATGGAGATGCTGCCGTCACAGAGTGCTGCAAGGTATTTGTTCAGCAGCTGTCAGTTAATCGATGTGCGCTGCGGCTCGTTTACGCTACGAACTGCCAGCATGCAACAGTTGCTGTGGAATGCACACAGTGTTGGCAGCGCTTTTGATATCGAGGCTTACAGCAAGAGTGTACTACTTCATCATGAATATCTTCGACGTGCAACACGGGATCTCAAACAGTTGCCTGTGTCTTTGAGCTCGTTTGCTTGAGCCTATTGCCCCACGTTTCTTTCACAAACTTGTTACATTGAACAAGTTGGTATGCATTTGATGATTAAGTAACGACAGTTGTTCGTCTGTCAAACCGCCGTGTGCTGTCAGCGCACTTCTATGAGCATAGCCAGCTTCTTGAGCTGTGCTTGGCCGTGACATGAGGCCTTAGAGCGAGAGTGTTCCACTAAGTACGGTATCATTGCGATGGACTTGTAAAGTGTTGCCTGAACCAGTACTGCTCCTCATATGATCGTATTGCGCTCGCTACTGCTAGTGCGTGCAGAGTCCTTAATACCTCAGAATATGGCATCAGAGCTGCCGTAGTCAGATTGCCGTGCTGCATTTCTACACACAACACCATTGCCCTACTTCTGAGGTTCTTCAGAAATACTACTGTAGAACTTCGAAGTATCTGATCATGAAAGATGAAATCAAGGACGTCATGCCGTAGCGGGAGGTTGCACTTGCACAGCATGGCTGAGATGGATTGATCAGCAGCGTTGCCGTCCTCTGCGCCATCATCGTCATGACTTTGCCACAATGCAGTGCTGGCGCCCCCATCTGGTGTGTGAAGCTGTTGTGAGTTAGCTGATTGCTGTGAGCATTGCGAGGATCTTGCTGACCGCCAACTTGTATTATCTGGCGCACCATCTTCTCCCAGGACGAACCGATGGAAGCAGTCCGCTGGCAGGCGCTTGCATGGAGTGAAGATGGCACACGGCGTTTCAGAACTCTGGGAGTCTCAGAGGTGCTTTTCACGTCGGGGACCGTACGTCACTTGCGCTCGGCACGATTCAATGCTGCGTGAACATCCGAAGTGTTAGCGTTGCAGTTCCAGCAGCGCATTCGTAAGGTACTTTTGTGAGACCGCTGCGCTACACTTGATAGCCACAGCAATAACGGATGTCTTGTTGTCATATTCTCGCTGCACATCGATCGCGCTCATGTGTGCGCTTTGCCTGCTGTGCTGCCCTGCCCTCGCCTCTTGCGTTGTTATGCGCGCAAACCCGAAGACTAAAGTCGTGCATGGTGCAGCCCCGCAGCTGCACCGTCTCGGTGATAGATCAGCACCAATTCCGCACCAAGTGCGGCACCGCGGACCGCACGATGGAGCCCCGGTGCTGCACATCGAGATGTTTCATTGTCCTAACGTACAAAGTCCATGGGACGATGGATGCATGGATGCAATTGCAGATACGACATGAAGTGTGAAATGCCCAGTGCCCGTGGCCCTTGGTTTGCACAAGAACACATTGCAGTTAAGCCAAGCAACGCGCACGTGCCAGCGGTAGAACTCTCACCTGCTCCATGTGCACTTATGGACTTGTATTTATAAAGGCCCAAGGGAGGCCGGGTTGTCTGTGCTATCGAAAAGTTTGCGTCAACGCAGTAGCCTAGTCTGCACTGCGCCCTAGGAGCTTGGATACCGGCGCTGCAACACAGCCCAACATTCGCGCTCCGCATGTGTACGCCATGATACGCTCCGCCAACTCCCGCGCCAACGACATGCTCAGCTCAATGAGGATCTGACGCTTAGCTAGCCCGGCCTTGCGCGCAACACATCTGTCTCCCCCCCCCCTGAGCACAGTGCTGAGTGCATTGCCAACTCCTTGACAAAGAGACTTGTCTGCTTGCCCAGCCGTCCGTACGACTCCTGCACGAATGGCACAAAGGCCCAAGATGACGTCAAGGTGCCGGTGTGGTGCTTGACCTTTGCGTCCTCCCCCACCCCAGCAGCATAGCCGTCCATGTGTACACAAAGAAACGGAGTCAAGCAATCACTCAAGTGCTCTCCATTGCATGCCGCACAAACATTGCGTCCCATGTGTGCAACGCTGTAACCGACGACACTTCTCATCACTGACAAAGCATCAGCAGCAGGCGCAGTGTGCATAAGTGCGATCTGATATGAACCACCAGCAGCAGCCTCAATCACGACCACATCCTCAAGACCGCCGAGCCATGACATGCGGGCAACAGCGCACATTAGACTCAACCGAAAGAGCTCTCGCTTATCCCCGGTACAGTGACCTGAATGGCAGTGTGATTCTCAGGTACCAGCAGTAACAGTACTGCAACCTCCTTATGCGGGTGAGCAGACTCATCCGTGAGAGTGCTTGACGGCTTCAGACTCAGTGACGCAACTGCCGCGTGCACAACACCATCCACAATGTGACATGACATTATGTGGAGGCTTTCAATACTGCCAGATTGCCGAATGAGTCTGGCAGACTGATGAGCCTCATGCCCTCTCTGCTGCGTCCGTGTGCAGGTTGCTGGCAATGTGGCCAACATCGCGATGGCCATCGCAGGCTCAGTGGGCAAACGCGCCCTGCAATTGTGAGTAGTGGCCTATGAGCGTCATTGGTGCCTGTCGTTCAAGTGCCTGGTTGGGTGCATGACTATTCGTCGTTCACATTGTAGCTTTGAGGGCATGTCCGATCGATCCAGTTGTGTCAAGGTGCAAAGACCGTGTGTCCAACCTCTTTCCTTAGCAGTGCCGCCCTCGGGAGCTCAAAATTGTGTGTCTGACCGGATCTGTATCCTGCACATGTGCATTGCATCATTTGGCGCCAATAAGTTAAGTGGTACTACATAGTATTACCCAGTGCTGATGTGTTGAAATTTATGGTGAAACCATTGCAATGCAATTTCTGTGCGCTGGGATCGTAGTGGAAGAAGGGACAGAGAGCACTACAGCCGCTGAAGCGTATGCCCATCAAACCCGATGAATGGAGGTGTGTGATGAATACGTTCGCGGCTGCTGCGCACAGGATGTCATCGATGCTGCAGCAGGTGCTACTTGCCGCTGCGCTTGTGCACCTGCTAGTGCCCAACTGCGCCCACCGCATCATGCCTGGACCACTGTTACAGTGTGCACACCGCATTGCGCGTTCCAGCTCGTCGTCGTAGAGGATACTAGCAGGACCTGTACGCGCCGCGCAGTGCAGCAGCACAGCACTGCACAGCGCTGCGCCTCGCAGACGGTGATACTGCTGTGTACACGGGCCAGCACTGCTGAAGTGCCTTTTCTCAAGACTCTAGAAGTGAAGTCATCGTGCATCGAGCCCTCACGTCATGAGACGCATGTTGTGCAAACCTTTCAACTTCATGTATGCATACTTGCGTTCTGTGCATAGGTGCGCACCTCAATCATACAATGGCGCGGTGGCGTCAAAATATGCCTCCATGCGAAGCGCAGCTGCCGCCCGCGGGCGCTTCGACGTCCTCGATCTCACTCTCCTCGCTCTCCGCTGCAGCGACATCTGCCACGGCTGGTTGAACTGGCAATGGCGTCGGTCTCTGGGGGAGCGCATCTGTGTAAGCGACATTGCACGCGGCCAGGAACTTTGCTGTAGAGGGAAGGTTTGAGTTCGGTACGCAGCGCCGCGTCCACTCACTCATCTGCTTGCTGGTGGTCTTGGCGCTGCCGTACAGAGCGAGGGTAAGCCCCACATACAGAGCCCTGACGTCAGAGAATGCACTGGAGGCCACCCCCAACACAGTCTTGGCCGCAGTGTTTGCGCTCTTGCAGAAGCGCGAGTTAATGTTCTTGCACGACGCCGCTGACGCCACCTGTTTCATGCTCCGTAGCCGTTTGAGCCCGTTGAGAAAGCTGTGGGATCCGCACAGCAGTAGAATCACTTCCGTCTTGCTGCTTGGGCTCGCCTGGAACAGTACCCACGGGTATGGCGCGCGCTCGCGCTCCCTCTCCGCAGCGCTGAACTGACCCGTTGCCATCAATTCGGCCAAGCTGCGGCCGCACATGAACGCCAACGCGCACACCAGCTCAAACACCTTGGGGCGAGAGTAGTCTACAGTTGCCAGCATGTCGTCCATCACAGCTCGCCCCGCGGCACTCAATCTGTCGGCGGCACAACCATTACCCTGAGTGTCAAGCTGCTGTGACGTAGCCAGGTGACCACCCGCTGGCGCTGACGCTGAGGCTGCCGCCACTGTGCCTGCCGGCGAACCAGGCAGCTCTGCCGACTCGGGCCCCTGCACGAGGTCCGCCAACATGCGGTCCACGACGACGCTGCCGGTGTAAGACTTTGCCGCGGTCTGCTCAAGGCGTCCGCTCGCCTTGAGGTTGCGTTGATCGCAAATGCTTAGCACGTCGAAGGCGATGACGCGCTCCTTAATTCGCCTTGCCCATGCTCTTTCCTCACGGCCTGTGGCGCCGCGCACCATTTGCTCTGCGCGCTCGACGACCTCGTTCAGTCCCGCCTTGTAGGCGCTGCTGTTCTTGACCACGTCATCGCCATAGTTCTTGCGCCGTGTGCGCCTTACGCACAGAGTGTCGTCGTGACAGATGTTGGGGCGGTGCTGCTGCAGGCAACCGGTTACTACCTTGGGGTCTCTTAGACTATCCTTCTGCAGCAATTCGGCAAGCGCTAGTGAAGTCATGTGCCGTGGTGATCGCATACCAACATATTTTTACTGATGGAAGTGGTGATCGCACCACTGGTCCGGTGCGCTGCAGCACAGGCGTGCTTCTTGCCCTGCACGGCACGGGCGCGGTGGTCTTTCTGAACGATGCGGTGCGGTACAATGGGGCCTGTGAGGGCATCAACGATGTCGACAGTGTATCACCATCATGTTCCCACTGGTAGTACCTCTGACGCATGTCATCAACATCAAATCCACACCCCTTCCTTGATTCCATTCCACTAGCGCCAACAACGTAGCAGCGCTGACCTCATTGTCATATCATACGTACAGCATGACGTACGTGCCATTCACCACCGTGGTGCCAATCACCACCGTGGATAATACACCTCCAAGTAGCATAATATGCAGGGACCATTGTAACGGACATGATCTTCCATCACCAGCATAACTTGCAGGCACTGATCTCGTTGTCGTACCACACGTACAGCTTGCCGGACGTGCCGTTCACCGCCGTGGTGATCGGCGCGTCCATGACGTCGCTGCGCTCCTCATTGATGTAGTCCACGGAGCGGGCGCGTCTCGTAGCCCAGGACGCCCTTCAGCGGGCCCTCGCTCGCAGCAGCGTTCAGGAGGGCGTTCACCTCCTCCACGCCGGTCTCCCGCTCCACCTGCAAGAGAGAGGGTTTCTTTGGTGTGAGGCACATGCATGAGCGGTCACGCATTAATGGCTCGACGAACACACGTCAGCTCTCGGCAATGTGGCTTCTCAGATAACGGGCGCCGGCGTGCCACTCAGAATAGGCGAGCCGATTAACACCATGGCAGCGCCGGCGCCGCAGGCGCTCGCATTGGCGTCGCCCAGTATCAATATATCCATTGCAGGTGGCTTCTGCGATGGCGCGAGCACAGCGCCGCCTTCAACGTACGGCGGAGAATCGAGCCGCCGTCGCGCCAGCGGTAACGTCTACGGCGGCGGCGGCGGCGGTGATGGCTTCCTGCAGGGGTTCAAGATGGCTGCGGAGGCGCTCCCCAACGCGAACAGGGACTGCGCATCTAGGAAAACGAGCCCATGATGGGCGAGATCCAGCAGACTGTGGGGCCGCTGCGTGAACTCCAGCTGCGCCGCGAGTTAGCAGAGCAGGGCACGCTCCATGAGGCGGGCAACGCTCAGGTGGAAGCTGTCACGGTGGAAGCGCAGGCTGGACATGCTGAAGGTGCAGATATTCCAGCAAGCGCGCGCTGTGCGCCGCTGCCGCTGCTGCGAACATGGGTGACAAGGTGGACTGCGCGAGCAACCCGGTCTGAGATCCGCTCCGCTCATCCGCGACCCTGAAACCCAAAAAGCAACCGAGCGCTTATGCTATAGTGAAGTCAGTCAAGACACTCAAACTGATGAAGTTTGATAATGGTAGATTCTTGGCCTCACTTGGACGCACCAGAAGAGCTGTTGGTTGTTGAAGTTGAGACGGGTGGAGCCGTGCTATTTGACGCTGAGCAGTGATATGACAGTTGAAGTTGGCATGAAGTTGAAGTATGAATATCACCGTTGAAGTACAATATCACATCAGGAACAACATCAACTTCAACAAGTGAGTAGTCAGCAGATGCCCCTGACATAGGGCTACAGCATGCCATTACCCAACTTCAACACCTGTTCTGCCCTGGAGACTTTACTATAGCATAAGTGCTCGGTTGCTTTTTGAGTTTCAGGGTCGCGGATGAGCGGATTGAATGAGACTCATTCAAGGTGCAACTCGAAGGCCTGGCCCACCAGCAACCTGCAGCAAGCGACAGGCGTGATGAGCCTTGCGCAGCATCAGGGTATGCAGGGACACATAAGCAGTTACAGAGCGGCAAGCTGCAGCGGCTCGGCGATATGCGCCGTGAGATAACCCGCCTCAGCTCGCGCTTTGACGCGCAGCAGCAACAGAACTGCCAACTGCAGTTGGCACGCTGGTGCCTGATGCCGAGACAGCTGTACACTTTGACTGTGATCAAATGGCAGTAGAAGTCGTCAGTGATCAGCCGCGATTGCACAGCGTGCACGGCGTGAACAGTGCCTGGCACAGGCGATGATGCTCAGCCTGCGATCCAACCCAACGCGCGCAACACGGAGTGCCTGACGAAGTGCCGGTGCAGCGCTTAGTCGTCACGCAGA
Source organism: Tribonema minus (assembly GCA_017506865.1). Lineage (NCBI taxonomy): Eukaryota > Xanthophyceae > Tribonematales > Tribonemataceae > Tribonema > Tribonema minus. The sequence continues at coordinate 28,580 of JAFCMP010000171.1, forward strand.
CGCCGCCGAATAATATGTGGAAATACATGTGGGGTGTAGAGAGGTCAAAGACACTTAGCAAAATGTACAGCGAAAGGCCGAAGCTGCCATGACGAGGCCGCGAGATGCGCAAAGGTCGGACGCCAATAGGCGCAAGCGCGCGGCCAGAGAGTTTGCATATGACAACAAGCAGTCGGATGCAAACAGTCGTACAAACGCTGAAGAGCCAGCCAGACTGGAGTCGTTCAAACGAAAGCAGCTGACCGCAATGCGTGCCATGCTGGACTCCGAGCATGTAGACTTTCTTGAGAAATGAACGCTGACTTCTCTCTGCCAAAAGCCGACTTCCACATTCAGAATCAACGTACTCATCACATGTATGCGCATTGGTCCATGTGACGCTTCGAGGTTGCATGGGGCAGGATCGGGGCAGGCTAGTCCCAGTAGTTGGTGTCATCAAAAATTCACTCGTCGATTAATCTCCAAGTACTCCAACAGACATTCTGGGACAAGGGGATAACAGATTTTACCTGATTACAGAGATGAGAAACCTACGTAAAACACCAACTGTCTCTTGAAGAAAGACAACAAGGGCTGTCTCACTGTATCAAAACGTGAAACTTGCACATCTGATCTCAGCAAGCCAAGGGCCAGTTGGCAATTACCGGTTGTTTAGGGCCGGTGCACGCTTGGCTAACCGTGTCCCACGCGTCCCGATCCTGTCTAGGTCCCCGCCACCCACCGGCTGTCACCGTCCACCTGCAGAGAGGGAACAGCAGCACGATGTTATGTGTGCGCACCTTCGCCGTAGTTTGACTGCCTAATCGCAAATCGCATATCGCCAACGACTGCAGTGCTACCATTGAAATACACATTGCAGTACGGAGGTCTAACAGGAAATCGCAAACCGCAAACGACGTGTAGTGCTTTGTTGTCCACACACAGTTTTGCAAGACGTGTCTGATTGCCTATCGCAACCCGCAAACGACGTGCAGTCTAAGTACAGATTGCAGTACGGAAGTCTAATCGCATATCGCAAACCGCAAACGACGTATAGTGCTTTGCTGTCCTGCAGCAGATGTTCAGCACTCACCCTAATCGCAAATCGCAAACCGCAAACGATGTGTTGTGCTTTGCTGTCATGCCGCAGATGTTCAGGGCTCAGGTCTAGTCGCAAATCGCAAACCGCAAACGACGTATAGGGCTTTGCTGTCTCCGCAGGTTGCAGGACTCAGGACTCAGGTGTAATCGCAAATCGCAAACCGCCAACGATGTATAGCGCTATGCTGTCCTGCCGCAGATGTTCAGGGCTCAGGTGTAATCGCAAATCGCAAACCGCAAACGACGTTAAGCGCTATGCTGTCTATGCTGTCCATGTTCAGGACTCAGGTGTTATCGCAAATCGCAAACCGCAAACGACCTTAAGCGCTATGCTGTCCTGCCACAGATGTTCAGGACTCAAATCTAGTCGCACATCGCAAACCGCAAACGACGTATAGCGCTTTGCTGTCCTGATCAAGCAGCAGATGTTCAGGATTCAAGTCTAATCGCAAATCGCAAACCGCAAACGACGTTTAGCGCTTTGCTGTCTCCGCAGGTTGCAGAACTCAGGTCTACTCGTAAATCGCAAACCGCAAACGACGTAATACTATAGCGCTTTGCTGTCCTGCTGCAGATGTTCAGGACTCAGGTCTAATCGCAAATCGCAAACCGCAGACGACGTATAACGCTTTGCTGTCTCCGCAGATTTTCAGGACTCAGGTCTAATTGCAAATCGCAAACCGCAAACGACGTAAAACGCTTTGCTGTCTCCGCATGTTGGTCTAATCGCAAATCGCAAACCGCAAACGACACATAGCGCTTTGCTGTCTCCGCAGGTTTCAGAACTCAGGTCTAATCGCATATCGCAAACCGCAAACGACGTAATACTATAGCGCTTTGCTGTCCTGCTGCAGATGGTCAGGACTCAGGTCTAATCGCAAATTGCAAACCGCAAACGACGTATAGCGCTTTGCTGTCTCCGCCGGTTGCAGAACTCAGGTCTCAAATCGCAAATCGCAAACCGCAAACGACGTAATACTATAGCGCTTTGCTGTCCTGCTGCAGATGTTCAAGACTCAGGTCTAATCGCAAATCGCAAACCGCAAACGACGTATAACGCTTTGCTGTCTCCGCAGGGTGAAGGACTCAGGTCTAATCGCCAATCGCAAACCGCAAACGACGTGATACTATAGCGCTTTGCTGTCCTGCTGCAGATGTTCAGGACTCAGGACTAATCCCAAACCGCAAACAGCAAACGACGTATAGCGCTTTGCTGTCTCCGCAGGTTGCAGGACTCTGGACTAATGGCAAATCGCAAACCGCAAACGACGTATAGCGCTATGCTGTGCTGCCGCAGATGTTCAGGACTCAGGTGTGATCGCAAATCGCAAACCGCAAACGACGTTAAGCGCTATGCTGTCTATGCTGTCCACGTTCAGGACTCAGGTGTAATCGCAAATCGCAAACCGCAAACGATGTATAGCGCTGTGCTGTCCTGCCGCAGGTGTAATCGCCTTGATGACAGCAACGGTACGCTGCGGCGGTAACATCGCTTCACGGTGCAGGCTTAATCAGCGGCAAACAAACAGCGGCCGGGAACAGCGGTAATCAGTTCAACAAGGGCGCCCTGACCTGTGCTTGGAACAGGGTGCGCGTTTTGATTATTGAGCGCCTGGCGCAATATAATCAAGGCTCAGGCAAAAAACGGAAATGCCATTGCGCAATTGACTGGCGCAACTGGCGCAATTGGTTTGCGGCCCAGGAGCATTCAACGTACATTGTAGTTCAGTTTTGTACCCTATTTGGACGTAGTACCGTATCAGCGCAACGCTGCCAAGAACAAAGCTTCTACGTGGGCAGGTGCGCGTTCAAGATGGCCTCAATGTCCACAGGCCCGCTCGCAGTCGCCAGGGGAAGGTCCTTGGTGCACTCGCTGTGAAGCTCCTCCCTCAAGTCTGCTGGTACCTCGGTGCACTGGTGCAGGATGTGCTGCTCCAACGTTTGCACCCTGGATGGACTCTTGGTAAACTTGACGCCGCAGTGCAGGCACTGACAGGCCCCTCGCTTGCTGCTGACCTTGCCACCGGTGGCTTCGAAGAAGCGTCGCACTGGCGCCTGTGGCCTGCTGGCATGCCTGCTGCTTTGGTCTGAGTGCCTGGCGCATCGCCATCACTATCCTGGTCCAAATCAACAATTCCAGCATCGTCCATGACCTCTGTTGCACTACGATGCACTGCGAAACACTGCCTATCCCAAGATATTTGCGCCAATTGCGCCACCCCCTCTTTTGCGCCTCGGTTGGCGCAATTGGCGCAATCTAATGGCGCAATAGGGTTGGCGCAATGTATTTAGTTTACTCGCGCACCCTGGCTTGGAATGTGTGGCTGGATGGAGACAGCTTTAATGGCAGCGCCGAGATGATTATGTGCGCTCTGCAGCAGCATCAAGATGACCACGGTATCGCCAAATTCTCATTAGCGAGTGTCTGGTCTCAGCTGATCGAGAGAGGTGCAGCTCAGCTCAGCTTCACCAGGCCCTGCGATCGCTTCAGCACAGTGCAGGTGCGTGGTGCATGGTGCATCGGAGGATAGAGGTGCCATGTGGCGCACGGTCATCAAAGTGTTGGTTGCAGCGGACACCTTTTTCTGGTCAATTGCCGCTTCCTGCGTGTCTACAAGCCGCCCGCTACAGCAAGCGACCCAGGCTGCACGCCTTGCAGGAAGGAGAGAGGCCAGACCGTGGACACACCACCACCACCACCACCACAACCCTCCCCGTCCGACAGACTCATCAACGTGAACGTGCACGGATTTAACGACTTCGAGGTAAGTGGCGGCGTCTTGTCAGATGCGTACGAGTGCGTACAACCCATGCACCCTTCCCCGGAGGAAATGCTCCGTCCACTGGTATTAAACAAACATACAGCGTTTGACGAGTGGGAAGGAGACGACAAGGCACAGCTCAACACCATCATTTTGCGCCTGTGTAAGGTCGTGCAAAGGAATAAAGACGACATGGGGATCCTGGCGATCACGCTCAGTCGCATTCACGACGCCATGTACGCGGAGGCGCAGGTGCGTACATGCTGGGTTGCCAAATGGAGTACATGCAACGGAATTACCACTTTCTGTGGCAGTACGACCCGCTTGTGAAGGACGTCAATAAGTTGTGTGAGCTCACACTGCCCACCACCTGCTACCATGGAGATGAGAACGCACATGTGGTATCCTGGCACCCCAGAAAGGGACGGCTACCCTGCCAAGTGTGCACAAGCTTTTTAGCTCAGTGGTAAAGTCAGGACCACCACAGTTGGTTCCGCTACATACGGCCGGGTTCGAATCCTGTTGGAAGCAGGTTCTTTCCTTGCGCCCAGACGGCCACCCATTAGACACGTGTCCATCATTCCCCGTGAGAACCCCACACCCGTTCGGCAAAACCGTTCACCTCCAGCAGCCACCCGATCAGTCACGTGTCCATCATTCCCCGTGAGAACCCCACACCCGTTCGGCAAAACCGTTCACCTCCAGCAGCCACCCGATCAGTCACTCCGAGGCGCGTTGCACGAAGCGTAATAGTCGCGATCCTCCGAGGACCCGGCACGGACCAGCGTTGGCAGCAAGCCGTAATAGTCGCGATCTGTAGCCCCAATCGGTGGCTTGAGGGACCAAGCCTAGGTAATTGGGGGGGGAATATGGTATCCTGGCACCCCAGAAGGGGACGGCTATAGTGTTGTGCTGACACTGCACGTGAGCACTGACAAACAGAGCAGACAGCACACTGACACCCACAACAGCACTCAAGCAAGTGTGTGTGTGTTTCAGGCTATCGCTCACTCCGAAGTGATAGCCAAACCTCAACTTTTGTAACTGTCAAGAACTGTCTCGGAACGGCCCTTGAAGAACAGACCGTTGAAACAGGTGACACAACCCAGTGTCACCACAGTCACCCACCCTAGGGCTTTGCTAAGCCCGACGACAGGGAAGCAACCATGACTACAACACAACACAAGTGCAAGAATTGCACACAGCACATATACTAACTGTCTCTCACCCAGCGCACATATGCTATGTGCATCATATGATTGCCGATCATATGATGCATGGTGCTGCTGCTGGAACGGTCCTGGAACGGTACTGGACTATTCTTAATAAATAAAAAAGAATACAAAGAACAATGTGTTCTGGAATGTTCCATTTGTACCGATCTGACTCCGAACCGTTCGCAACAAATGCCGATTCCGAACGCTTCACGGGCGCGCATTCTGATTGGCCAGAGGCGCACGTTGGCACCGAAGGAAGTGCTCTTGCCACTTGCCATCAGTACATGACACTTGCATGCCTCGTGTCAAATAGAGAGACAGGCGTGGTAGCAGCAGCGGTGTTAGCAGCGGCGGCACGATGGCAGGCGTCAAAGGCAGGAAGCAGATCAGGGGCCAAAACAAGTCAGAGCAGGCGCGCCTCCACCGGGTGCGAGCGACGCTCACTAAGCGCACTAAACAGCTGAGAGAGTGCTTAGCGCTCTTCGACCGGTGCGAGGCGAAGCTAGCGAGAAGGCCACATAGCCAGAGACGTCAGACGGCTTTGGAGGAAGCAAAGGATAAGCTGGAGGAAGCACAGCAGAAGCAGAAGGAAGCGTTGGCGCTGGTAACTAAGGAAGAAAAAAAGGTCATGAAGGCGATTGCCGGGCGCAAGGCAGCAGCTGAGGACACCAGCGGCACCAGCTCTGACGACAACGATGGCGAGGAGGAGGGCGGCGGCGGAGCCGACATGGCCGAGGGCGGCGATGGAGCCGATGCGGCCGAGTCGGCCGACAGCGACAACATGGACGACAGCAGCGATGCTGATGACGAGCCGGGTGCACGTGCCGCCGGCGCGGCGAGCGCAGCCAGCGACGGCTCCGACGACGGCGGGTCGGCACCCGCCAACGAGGACGCGGCTCTGCGCGAGGTGCAGCAGGAGCTGGCCGGCAAGGAAGCGGCGCTGCACGAGGTGCGCGCGGAGAAGGCGGCCATACAAGAGGAGCTGGCCAACAAGGACGCGGCGCTGCGCGCGGTGCAGCAGGAGCTGGAGCACACTCGGACAGAGCGCCGTGCTGCAGCCTGCCCGCGCAAGCACGAGCACCTGAGCGCATTTACATGGGGGTTAAGGACTGACAGGGAAGATGATCTCCTCAACTCCCTTTGGAACCAGTTGCATAACAATAGTGTTGTATACGAGGAATACTTGCAGGCTCGTCTTGAGAACGATGACCGCTTCTCCGCGTACACGGACTCGTACACGGACTGGCGGAGGATGGCAGCAGAGGAGGACATTTCCGACATCCATCAGATCAAAGCAAATGGGAGCCCTGCACTCAAGGCCAAAACGGCAGAGCAGTACGCGAACCTGGTCATAGACTCCCTGCCTGATGGGCTGGCTGACCTGCGTGGAAATTAGTCATGGTAGCCCGTATCATTGGGGCAGTCTCAGTGTCGAGCATCGTCGTCCTTACTACACTGCATGTGGACATTTTTATTGCATGAATCAGTTACGACTCTGTTTGCCTGCTGGTGCCTGTCGTGCACAAGTGTGTAACATGCTTGTAGCAATCAAATGCGTGGCGGTGTCAAGTGGCAGGTGTCATTGATAATTGCAGCAGAGCCAAGCAGGTGCCAAGTGTCAAGTATCATGTGTCAAGTGTCATTTGCCGCATGTACTCGCCATATGCCTCGTTCGGCCGGCTCACTATCCCCTCCGACACCAGCATCTGCATGCACTCCATGTCTTTGGCATACCAGCACTTGTACTCCGCATCGAATTTAGCGCCAAGGCTCTTGCCCGCCTCCTTGTTCGCGTACGGTAGATGTACCCACGCCTTCCGAGGAAGGTTCTGCGGAACGGTCTCGCCCGGCATCAGCCGGCCCCGCAGGGACAGCAGCGCGTACGGGGTCGACGCATACCATCGCTTGGCGGCGGCGTCCCACTTGGCCCCCAGCCGTTTCACTGCCTCCCGCTCATCATACGGCACCTCCAGGTAGACCTTCATTCCGTAACGGCTCTGTAACGCTTCCGCGACATTTTTTCCGGTAGATCGCGCGTCGTCAGTTGGCACCGCCTTCCGATCACCCCCTCGCAACGGCATTCTGAAGGCGCGCTGTGAGGCCGCCTTCTGAAGCGCTCACGCTGGGCACGGCGACGAAATTATGTCTGCCCACAACCAGCCCATCCACTGCCCATCAGTTGCCAGCCGCCTACACCATGATCGGCACCGGCCCCGCCATGCTGCCCGACGGCATGACCGCCCAGATGCCTAATATGTGGGGCTACGAGAGGGTCAACACCGCCGCCCTCAGAGAGCTGTTGGCCGACCCCGACCTTGTGAACACCATATCCAAGAGCGACAGGGGCACCAAGGGCGAGAGCCTCCTCCGACGCCTGCGCGACTACGCCTCCAGGGTCGTCACCGTCCCCGGCCTCGGGCCCTGCGTCAGGGTCCACTACAAGCGCGACGGCGCATTCGGCCGCCTCGTCGATGTGGGGCCCAGCTACCAGAACTTCCCCCGCCCGATCAGGCACCTGCTCGCGCACGGCCTGCATTCGGACGCCGACATCGACTGCTGCCACCCCACCATCACTCACCAGTACCTGGCCCGCCTCGGCATGGACGCCCCCGTCATCAGGGACTACTCCGAGAACTCCAAGGCGTGGCGCACCGAGATCATGGAGGACCTGGGCCTGGACAAGGATCAGGCCAAGAAGCTCCTCCAGGCGGTCTGCAACGGCTCGGGCCTCCACGTCCCCGACAGCAGCGACAAGAACAAGAGGGTCCCGGTCGACCACCCCAAGCTGCGAGCGATCTCGAGGGAGGCCAGGGCCGGCATCCAGCTCATCTGCCAGCACAACCGCCACCTCCTGGAGCTCTGCCAGGCGAGCGATCACCCTCAACTCACCTGCGCCACCTGGATCCTACAAGGGTTCGAGTGCGCCTGCCTCCTCGCCATGTGGAAGAAGGCGAAGTCCCTCAACCTTCAGCCGCAGATGCCCATCCACGATGGCTTCATGCCCGTCGTGCCGCCCACCGAGGAGCACCTTCGCGACATGGAGGAGGCCATCCTTCATGACACCGGCTTCAGCGTCAAAGTGTCAATCAAGGAGGTGCCAAGTGTCAAGGTGTCAAGTCTCCGCCAAGAGTTCGGCGACTCGAGCGCGGAGGGGGACGACGAGACGGACTCGGAGTCGGTGCTCGGCAAGCGCGACAGGGAGGCAGAGCCCGTGGCCTCACAGGAGGAGCAGCTGTTCCTGGGGGGGGACATGGGGCTGGCCAAGCTCTACAAGCTCCTCCGCTGGGACAAGGCCCGCAACGCAGGCGGCGAGGACGGCGATACGTTCTACGTCTTCGACGACGAGTCCACCCTCTGGCGGCGCAGGGGGCTCAAGTACATCACCTCCGTGGAGCTCAAGCACCTAGTCGACTTCGGCGAGAGGCTGGGCAAGGAGCTCGCGCAGCAGGGCGAGGAGGGGCGAGCCAAAAAGGTGGGCGTAGTCACCTGCATGCTGCGTGGCGTCAGCACCAGGAAGAAGGTGGCCACGGACGTAGCGGTCATCCTCTGCGACGAGGACTTCGCCGAGCGCCTGGACCGCAACCCCGAGCTCCTCTCCGTGGCCAACGGCGTCGTCGACCTGCGCACCGGGCAGCTGCGCGAGCGGCGCTTCGACGACTACTTCACCTACGCGATCGAGGTCCCGTATGTCCCCGACCACGAGGGTCTGCCCGCAGTCGTCCAGCTCGTCAGGCAGATGACGCTCGCCGACAGGGCGACGGAGGTCAAGGAGGGCAAGTGGGGGTCGGAGTGGCAGGCGTCCCCCATCTTCGACGGCTGCGACAAGATGCCCGACATGCTGCAGCGGGTCCTCGGCTACTCCATCACCGGCTACATCCGCCACCAGGCGCTGTTCGCCTTCCTCGGGGGGGGGTCCAACGGCAAGAGCGCCATCACCAACCTCACCAAGTGGGCGGTACGGCCCATCTACACGCAGGCGTCGGTCGACCTCCTCAAGCACGGCTCCGAGAACACCGGGGGGGCATCCCCTCACATCATCGCTCTAAGGGGCAAGCGGCTCGGCGTCATCAGCGAGTGGGACTCCAAGTACACCCTCAACGAGCGCAACTACAGGACGCTCACCGGCGACGACGAGCTTCTCGCCAGGGCCCTCTACCAGAAGGATCTCGTCTCCTTCGAGAACTGGTGCAAGATCTGGCTCGTCGTCAACGAGCTCCCCAACCTGGACCTGTCGCTCTCTTCCATGAGGCGCCTCTTCGCCATGTGGTTCGAGGCCAAGTTCGTCCCCGACGACCCGAGCGCCCCGGTGCCGTTCGACAAGACGGACCCCACCCACTTCCTGCAGGTACAGGACTTCGAGAAGGGGCTCAGCAGGGAGGCCTGGCTGGCCTTCATGATCGAGGGCGCCGGCATGTACCTAGCAGACGGCTTCCCAGCCAAGCCGCCCTGCATGACTCGGTTCATGGATCAGATCCGATCCGAGTCCGACCCCCTGTCCGGCTTCTTCGACGAGCACGTCGACACCGACGGCAGGACTGCAGAGGACGCGGAGCGCGTCGACGACGTCTACAGGGCCTACGCCTCCTACGTCGACAAGATGCGCGGCAAGGCCATGAACATCAAGGCGTTCAAGAAGGCCATGGACTCAAAGGGCTTCAAGTGCATCCGGGCCAAGACGCAGGAGCACAGGGACAAGTGGGTCTTCCGGAGGCTCCGCCTCATGTAGATGGCGTGATGTAAACAGGACACTTTGACGCACTCGCCATAACACTTGACACTTGACTCTTGCAGCTTGCCTTTCTTCTCTCCGCCTCCCCCCTCCTCCTTCTCCGCCCATCATGGGCAGATCCATTTCTGCCCCCCCTTTTCAGGGGGTCGGCTGTGAGATTAGAGGGGGATGTACAGGGGGTGAGCGCGCCTCTCCGTCATGGGCAGATGGGCAGCTTTCTCAGGGAAAGTCCTCCAGAACTTGGGGGAGAGGCGAATCACTCTGAGGTGCGTCCATGGGCAGCTCCATTTCTGCCCTGCCTTTTCAGGGGAGGGGGGTGTGCGATTAGAGACCCTCTTAGAGGGCGTGAGTGCAATGGGCAGATGGGCAGCTTTCTGAGGGAAAGTCCTCCAGAACTTGGGGGAGAGGCGAATCACTCTGAGGTGCGTCCATGGGCAGCTCCATTTCTGCCCTGCCTTTTCAGGGGAGGGGGGTGTGCGATTAGAGACCCTCTTAGAGGGCGTGAGTGCAATGGGCAGATGGGCAGCTTTCTCAGGGAAAGTCCTCCAGAACTTGGGGGAGAGGCGAATCACTCTGAGGTGCGTCCATGGGCAGCTCCATTTCTGCCCTGCCTTTTCAGGGGAGGGGGGTGTGCGATTAGAGACCCTCTTAGAGTGCGTGAGTGCAATGGGCAGATGGGCAGCTTTCTGAGGGAAAGTCCTCCAGAATCTGGGGGGGGATGTGCGGATTACTCTTGGGACCTCTGTCTCTGAGGGGCTTCGGCATCTGCCCCTTGCGTGCCCACGAGGGGGGGGTAACTAGATTAGAGAAGTGCTTAGAGGGGGTGAGTGGACGTATACATAGATGGGCAGATGGGCAGTAATTATTGATGAAAAAAAAATATATAGGGATCCCTGTCAATTACTACAGACCCCCCTTTAGAGAGAGATGATGGATGAGAGCAAGGCAGCCTCTCCCCCCAAGTTCTGGAGGACTTTCCCTGAGAAAGCTGCCCATCTGCCCATGACGGAGAGGCGCGCTCACCCCCTGTACATCCCCCTCTAATCTCACAGCCGACCCCCTGAAAAGGGGGGGCAGAAACGGATCTGCCCATGGATGCACCTGAGAGCAATCCGCCTCTCCCCCAAGTTCTGGAGGACTTTCCTTGAAAAAGCTGCCCATCTGCCCATGACGGAGAGGCGCACTCACCCCCTGTACATCCCCCTCTAATCTCACAGCCCCCCCCCTGAAAAGGGGGGGCAGAAATGGATCTGCCCATGGATGCACCTGAGAGCAATTCGCCTCTCCCCCAAGTTCTGGAGGACTTTCCCTGAGAAAGCTGCCCATCTGCCCATGACGGAGAGGCGCGCTCACCCCCTGTACATCCCCCTCTAATCTCACAGCCGACCCCCTGAAAAGGCAGGGCAGAAACGGATCTGCCCATGGATGCACCTGAGAGCAATCCGCCTCTCCCCCAAGTTCTGGAGGACTTTCCCTGAGAAAGCTGCCCATCTGCCCATGACGGAGAGGCGCGCTCACCCCCTGTACATCCCCCTCTAATCTCACAGCCGACCCCCTGAAAAGGGGGGGCAAAAATGGATCTGCCCATCGTACGCAACTGCTACAGACCGTACAAAGTAAGTACAAGATGCCAGTTGCCAAGTGTCAACTGTTGTTGTTAAGTGACAAGTGTCAAATTTGGCACCGAGTGACTCGTACTCTACTTTACCGGGCGACGGAGTTTCAGCCAGAAGGCGGGGGGCAGAAGGCGGGTGCCAGGCAGCGCGGGGCAGTCTCACTCCCACTTCCTCCCGCCGACAGCTCACAGCCCACCCCGACGATGGCCAGCCAGACCAACGCGACGGTCGACACACCGGCCCCCCGTGCCACGGACCCGCACCTGCGCGATGCGCTTGTCTGCCTCGATGTTGCCGCAGACGAGCTCGGCGAGCTCGTATACCCAGCAACAGGCTGCCGCGTAGGCGACCTTTGGGCGTACGTCGAGTCCGGCGCATCCTCCCAAGAGGACAGGCGGTCGGTACGCCTCGCCGCTCGCTTGTTGGCCGTTGGGTACGATCAACTCAATCTGTGCCGTGCAGAAGCTCGCCGCATGGAGTGCGACCTGGCCGGGCTGGTGCCTCCGGGGAAGGCGATTATAGACGGCGAATGGAAGGCGGCGGCCTGTTGGTTTTTCTGCCTCGGCCGCCGCGTCCGCGATGCAGAGGGCAACTTTTGTCAGGTCAGGAGTCTCTTGGAGTCCGTCGAGCGCGGCCCATCGGGCGTGCGCACTAGGAGCGGCGCGGGAGGGGGGCTGATGCGGCAGGGCGTTGAGCACATGGACCGCATCATTGGGCGCGTGCGCCACATCGCGGATGAGCTTCACCTCGTCTTCTCGACCGGCGAGAGTTCCTAAGGGACAGCGCGCGGAGACGTTGGCAAGATGCAGCCGTGCATGAATGAAAGTGCTCATTGAAACCCGACCGGTGCCGGCGCGTCCCGTGTCTTGTATGCCTCTCTCTTCTGCACCCACTCCGCTGTCTTCTGCTTGTCCGGTTCGAACCGCACGTGCTCCCCCGCGTCTCCCCCCTCCGGCTCCACCTGCTTGACGACGTCGCCGCGCGTCACCAGCCGGTGGAAGTCCCTCAGCTTGACGAAGTTGTCCTTGTGGTGCCACTCCACCTCGAACAGCTGCTTGCTGTAGGTCGCCTGATGCGACGCCTTGAACTGGTGCCCCTTCTTCTGCGCCGCCAGCTTGGCGTTCTCGGGCAGGCAGAGGATGTCGACCCGCACCTTGTCCCCGGGCTTCAGGGGGAAGTTGTACTTGGCGCTGGGGTCCGCGCCCGACCCGTTCTCGCGGAGCCTCGAGCGCACCGTGCTCAGCACGCTCGCGGGCAGGTCCGCGGCCGCCAGGTCTGCGGGCCTGTAGCCGTGGGCCGCGTTGACCGAGTGGTTCGCCGTCCATATCGCCTTCTTGAACGCCGTCGCCATGTAGCCGCCCGGCTTGCCCTCGAGCGCAGAGTACATGTACGTCTTGATGATGCGGTTGCTCAGCTCCACCTGCCCCTGCCCCAGGGGGTTGTGGGGGACGCCGTAGATGATCTTGAACCCCCGCCGCTCGGCCAGGTCCCTCAGGGGGGCCGACGCGAACTCCTTGCCCTGAGTGTCAAGTGTTTAGTGAGTGTCAAGTGTTTACAAAATGTCAAGGTGGGAAGTGGCAAGTGTCAAGTACTCACATTGTCGCACTTCAGGATGCCGATCTTGAAGGGCAGGGCCTCCAGCATCTTGTCGATCTCCGCCACCACCTTCTCCGCCGCCTTGCCCCTCACCAGGGTGGCGTAGATGGCCTTGGTGAAGCAGTCGACCATGACCAGGGCCCGGGGCGTGAGGGCGCCGTCCTTCAGTGCCCCCCCCGCGTCGACCGCCCCCTTGCGCAGATCCGTCAGGTCCACCTGCATGATCTTGCCCGGGCCCGTGGGCACCACCGGCACCACCCTCTGGCTGCGGTGCCGCTGGCGGAACCGGACGTGCTCGTCGTCGATCTCGAGGAACCGCTTGCACTGGCTGAAGCTGATGCCGACGTACTTGCCGCGCATGAGACCGAACAGCTTGTGGATGCCCAGGGACTTGGGGAGGTCCTCCCACTCCTGCTGCAGCACCCTGAAGACCAGGTCCTGGGTCACCACCATGTAGCCCTGGAAGGAGTAGACCCCCTCCCCCTCGTCGTCGAGCTCGCTTTTGAAGGGGAACCTGGCGAGCAGGTCGGCGGCGTCGCGGAACTTGAAGAGCCTGACGAACTTGAGCTTACGCTCCGCCTCCGGCGCTACGGACGCGGTGGTGTCCTTGCCCTCGTGCGCCGCCGCCACTACGGCAGCCGCCGCGCCCGAGTCGCCGCCCGAAGGCGCCGGCGCGGATTCGGGGGGGGCGGACGACATTGCGAGGGGGGCGAGAGGGTTGTTCGGCGGTTACACACATTTTATTCTTCGGGCGCCGCCCCGTCGTTACGCGGAGGTCACCGTGTCGCCGTCGACGAGGATCGGAGTTAGGGTCGCTCCGGCGTCGAAGGTGACGAGGAAGTTCTGCAGCAGGCGGTCAGAGAAGACGTTGGTGCTCGTCTCCCAGGTGCCCGTGCTGAGGGACGCGGAAGACACCTCCGCGCCGCAGTTGACCTGGGTCAGCGTGCCCGCCAGCCCCTTCTGGTACAGCACCGTCAGCAGGCTGTGCACCAGCCGCTCGAAGGAGTCCACGCTGTTGATGGGGTTCGTCATGCCCGAGTTGAGGGCGGTGACGGGGATGGTGAAGGCGCCGGCCGCGAACGAGGCCCCGGGAAGCGCGGCGGCGATGAGCATGACTACCTCGGGCTGCTCCGTTGCCGGGGCGTAACAAAAAAACTGTCGTCGGGCGGCAGGTCGCCCACTTCCTCGACGGACAGGCACGAGAGGTCGTCGAAGCTGCGGCTCGCGCGGGTCATGCGGGCGTTGACGACGCGGGGCAGGCGCGGAGCCTCCACCGGCGGCGCGGGCGGGACGCGCGGAGGCGAGCGCGGCGGCGGCCCCAGGGGGGCGCGAGGCGGCGCGCGCGGCAGCACCAGCCACGAGAGGATGACGAAGAGGCACATGAGGCGCGACCACCCGCCCCCACACATTTATCAGCCCTGGATCACCAGCACGGAGCGCACGAAGATCTGGTAGCTGTCGTCGGAACCCGAGCAGTCGACCTCTATGCCCGCGAAGTAGTTGACCCCGGTGCCGTTGGTCGTGTCGAAGATGCCCGTGACGGTAAAGTTGGCGCTGTAGCCCACGTCGCTCTGGCGGGGGAGCTTGCAGTCGAAGCTCGGGGCCTGTATCTTCGCCAGGGTACCGCTCCATCGGATGTACGGGCGCACGGAGCACGAGTCGGCGCCGGAGCCCGTGCTGATGCGCCCGTAGCCGCTCACCTGCACGGTCACCTTGTTGCAGAAGACCGGGAACGCCGGCACGCTCAACTGGTGGAAGGTGTTGGCGCCGCTGGTCGTCCCAGTGAAGGTGTCGCCGATGGCGTACGTCTCGATGTTGGAAAGCCCCTGAGCGGCACTGAAGGCGCCCGTCATGCCCAGGTCGCCCGCGCTCGTCAGGTTCATCGTGTTGGCGCCGTTGCAGTACCACCTGTGGGTGCCGTTGACGCCGACGTTGTACCACATGGTGCCGCTCGCCAGGCCGATGCTGAAGTCCCCCACGTCGGGGGAGGCCCCCGCGCTGTAGAGCCTGAGCTTCGTCCCTGCCGCCGTGCCCGGGGCGCCGACGCTATAGCCCATCTCGACGCGGCTGTTGCTGGCGACGGCGAGCGACCCCACCGACGCCGCCCCAGAGGCAGTAAGGGTGCTGCAGTTGACGGCGGCGAACGTCTGGGCTCCCGACGCCGAGTTGCGCAGGCGCTTGATCTCTCGGGACAGGTCCCGGGCCGGGAGCTGAGCGCGGCTCGCGTCGGGGGCCCCGGACGTCGTGATCTGGGCCCGCATCCTCTTCAGCTCGCGCGAAGGGTTTCTGGAAGCGGGCGCCGCCCTGTGCCTGGCCCCCAGACGCGCCGCCGCCGACGCGGCAGCGGCCACGCGCGTCAGCGCCCGCGCGGACGCAGGGATGCCCCTCCCGAACCTGGCCCGGAGCCTCTGCAGCATGTGACGCGCCCTGATGTCAGACGCCGTCGCGCCGGCCGCCCGGCGGGCCCGCCGCTGCGCCGCGGCCACGCCCCGGGCCAGCGACCGGATCGCGGGGACCCTGCCGCCCCGGGGCGGCGCCGCGGAGTGCTGGAGGCGCGCGACGTCCACCCCGTTCACTCGGGGCGCCGCCACCTCGTCCGCCCACACCTGGCCCTCAACAGTCACGTGCGCCGCCTCGAGGGTGCCGTCGTAGAGCACCTGCGCGTTGTTGCCCAGCTGCACCACCCAGGGGTTCTCCGCCGTCGCGGCGCCCACCCCCTGCGCCGCCGCCAGCAGGGGCGTCCAGTCGGTGCCGAACCGCGCCTGGTAGCCGCAGCTGAGGGCCTCCGACACGCTGCAGCTGCCGTTGATGTTGAAGGCGGCGGCAGCCCGGGCCAGCAGCCCCCCCGCGGCGTCCGTGAACGTCCCCGCCGGCGTCATCTGGACGAGGTCCTCGCACATGCCGTACGACATGTCCGTGGGGTCGAACCCCTGCGTGAACTCGTCGGGGATCTGGTAGTCGGGCAGCTCCGCGTACCCCTGCATCTTGGGCCACAGCTTGCCGATGCCCTCGGAGGCCATCATGGCGGACTGGATGCCGTCGACGAGGCCGCTGCCTGCCGTCGCGGCGTTGAGGCCTATGAGGTTGCCGTCGATGTCCGCGAGCTTCGACTCGAGGTCGACGCCGTTGACCGCCATGCCGGGCGCGCTGAGATAGGGCTCCGCGGACACCCCGTCCGCCCGCAGCGACAGGAGAGAGGTGGCCGCACCCCCCGCGTCGAGGGTCATGAGGGAGGCCTCGGCGCCGGCGGCCGCCGTTGCGGGGGTCACGCTCAGCACGGCGCCCCCGTACTCGTTGGCGGAGAAGGCGCGGTCGCTCACGAGCCTGCCGCTCTCGAGGGTGGACGCGCGCCCGTCGAGGCCGTCTACCCACTCCGCCACCCTCCGCGGATGGAGCGGCTCCCTCCGAGGCCCGAGGGGCGGCGGCGCGGCGAGCTTGCGGAGGCGGCGCGCGGACGGCAGGTGCCTCCGCGTCAGCAGGGGGGCGGGCGAGGCGGGCGGCAGGAGAGAGCGCAGCCTTTGCGGAATCAGCCCCTCGTTACGGCGGTCGAGGGTCGGCGCGCGCTGCGGCGGCGCCATGTCGCGCACGCGGCGCGGATCGAGCTCGCGGCGGCACAGGCCGGACCTGGCCCTCGCGGAAGCGGCCCCGGCCGCATCGGGCTGCGTGTAGTTATCGACAGATGCCATGGGCGCTGCTGGTCTCCCCCCACATACATTTTACAGGTCGGGATCGTTGCCGGGGTCCGCGTGAGGGCCTGTGCCCCGACGAGCTCGAGTGGCCCTGTCCCTGGCCGCCTTGTTGCCGGCGCCCCTCGCTCTGGCTCTGCTGGCCGTGCCCTCCTTTGCCTGCTCTCCGAAGGCCGTCTTCCCGACGGAGCGTCGCCTCTTGTCCTCAGCCATGCTGCTTGCAACGCCTCCATGGTGCAGGCCGTCCGCCTCCTGTTTGAGCTCCAGCGCCGCCTGCCAGAGTTCCTGCACGCTCTCCGCCGTCGCGTTCTTGGTGCGCCGCTGCAGCTCAAAAGCCCTCCTGTCGAGCTGCAGACTGCTGTGCAGCTGAGCGACGCGGCGAACGCCCTTCAGCAGTGCCTTCACCTGGCCTGCGGTCTTGAGCCTCGGGGCCTGGATGGGTACGTCGGGCGCGTCCATGAATGGCGCGGCGGGCGCAGGGGCGGGCGCGGCGGCGGGCCCAGCGGCAGGCGCGGCGGCGGGCGCAGCGGCGGGCCCAGCGGCAGGCGCGGCGGCGGGCGCGGCGGCAGGTGCGATGCCGTCCCTGCCGTCGGTCAGCAGCAACGGCGGGGTACGGGAGACCGTGGGTTGCAGCCGGGCGCGCGTCTGCCGCAGCATGTCCTCATAGCTCTGCGCGGGGGTCGCGGGCGCAGGCGGCGCTACCCGTCGTCCAGTGGTGCTCCGGCGCGACGGAGGGCTGGTCGGGAGCGGACTGGAGGCTGCGGCGGCGGCGCCCCCCGCCGGCGTGCCCTCCGGCAGCAGCGCGAGGATCTGGGAGCCCGCGCCGCTCGTCACGCCATGCATGGGGGAGCCCCCGACGCTCTGCATGGGAGAGCTCGCAGAATCGATCCGCAACAGCTCATCAGCATCCGTGCCGGCGTGCACGGGCGAGGGGCCGACGGACGCGTCCGCGACGCGCACGGGCTCCGTGGACGTGGTGACGCTCCTCCCCGGCTCGTCGCGCCCGGCGCCCGCATTGGAGGTAGCGATGGGATCCGTGTTGACCTTGGTGTCCCTCATCGCCACTGGGTGGGTGAACGTCGTCTTGGTGCGGATCGGGTCCGTGCTCGTGCCCGCGTGGCGCATGCCCCACTGGTCGTCGGTCGAGGTGCTCGCGACGGTCATGCGCGGCAGCGGCGTCTGCGTAGCCCCGCTCATCGTGGGCCTGCCGCCGACCCCGCCGCCCGTGCTCTCGTCGTCCCTCAGCATCTGCTGCGACTGGCCCTGCAGGGCCATGAACTGCTGCACAATCTGGTCCTCCAAGTCTGCGAACCGCGAGTCGATCCGCTGCTGGAGGGCGGGGGTAGGGTCAGGTGCGGCGGCGACGGAGACGGGGGCCGGCGCCATCGCGGGAGCGGGAGCGGGGGCCGACACCACCGTCGT
Source organism: Tribonema minus (assembly GCA_017506865.1). NCBI lineage: Eukaryota > Xanthophyceae > Tribonematales > Tribonemataceae > Tribonema > Tribonema minus. The sequence goes on from JAFCMP010000171.1 coordinate 46,688, forward strand.
CGAGCCCCCGCCGCCTCCGCCGCCCGGCGCGGCCGCCATCGGAGGGGCCCCCCTGCCGCCGCCCGCCCCCCCTCCGCTGACCTGCACCTTGATGACGCTCTTGAGGGAGTTGTGGTTCTTGGACCTCTTGCCCGCGGCGCCCGTCTTGCGGCGCACCAGCTTGGACCTAGGCACCTTGCCCCCCTTGCGCCTGGCCATGGCGCCTTTGCTGCGCGGCTGAGATTATTTCACTGGTGGGGCCCCCCACTACTTGTCGTGATTTAGCTGGTAGGGCGGCCGACCAGCTGAATTTAATCCATGGGGCCCGCCCCAGGGATGAAATCGTGGCGGTTAGAGGCTGTCCGTCAGCTGGCGTTCGTAGAGATCGACCTTCATGAAGGCGTGGCGGGAGGTCGCGGTGTAGAGGCGGAAGAGCCTCTCGAATTCCTCTCTGGAGACGAACCCCCCGGACTCGTGGTACAGGACATCCAGCTCCTTCGCGTTGTGAGTGCTGTATAGGAAGAGGTGGGTGAAGTTGCACCTGAGGCTGCGGGGCACTCCCCTGGAGGTCTGCGCCACCAGGAATATGGACAGGCCCACCCCTCCGCCCACGTGGCGGCACCTCAGCACCAGCTGCGACAGGTAGTTGCGCGGGGAGGGCGAGAAGAGGAGGCTCCCCTGCGCGTCGTCGATCACCAGCGCCGGGCACGGTCTCCGCGGAACGATCTTCCGGAACCCGAACCGTTCCAGGAGATTGGTCTCGTGCGGGTTGAGCGTCTGGCCCGCGGTGTGCTTGCGATGGGCGATGTCGTACTCCATCTCGTCTCGCCACCTGTCCGCCTGGGCCTGCACGTCGCCCTCGATCCACTCCAGGTCCTTCCAGATCTGGGGGGAGTTGGGCTTGGTGAAGACGTGGTCCTTCCCCTCCCTGATGACGGACTTGTAGAGGACGTTCGAGGCGCCCGTGGGGCTGACCAGGTAGACAGTGTCCAAAGTGCCCTCGCGCCGCAGTAATTTTAGCAGCGAGAGGCAGAGGTACGTCTTGCCTGAGCCGGTGCTGCCTACGAAGCCGCAGATGGTGGGCAGGCGGGAGAGGTATCGCGATTCGAGGGCGGGCAGCATGTTGAGGCCCGCGGTGATATCGGGCAGCGCGCGGGGTCTGGGCATGGTGGCGGAGTGTGTATTGCCTCCCGCCCTAGACAAAATTGATGGCGTACGCCCTCTTGACGCCGTGCTCTCGGAAGCTCGATGTCAGCTCGGACTGGCCCTCCCTCAGGGACTGGATGCTCTCCCTCAGCTCCTCGATCTCCCGCTTCCTGGCGTCGAGCTCCGTCCACAGCTCCTCGGGTTCGAAGGCGTCCTCGTCATCGTCGCCGTCGTCGGATTCCACTTCCTGCTCGTCGCCCTGCATCGGCTCTGGCGGTGGCTGGAGGTCCTGTGAGGGCGCTGGCTCCGGGGCGTGGGGCTCCGCCGCCGCCGCCGCGACGGGCTCGGGCGCCGCCGCGGGCGGTGCAGCCACCGCAGGAGGAGGCGCAGCGCCAGCTCCTCTGGCGGCCCGCATGCGCTCGAAGGCCGCCTGCTGTGCCGCCGTGCGAGGCTTCTTGGCTGGCGGGGCGGGGGGGGCATCCGACATGGTTTTTTTCTCGGCGGGGGTGTTACAGCACCCCCCCAACAAAAAAATGGCCTCCATCCAGCCTTTCATGCTCGATCGCCTCCCCGTGTCCTGGGCGGACGTGTCGGACGAGGCCGCCCGGGCCTGCGTCGACGCCCTCGAGAGGACGCGAGCTCAGCAGATCGCGGCCGTCCAGCGCAGTTTAATCTCTGCTCACGAGGAGGAGCAGCGCCATGCAGTCCCTTCCGCCGCCGTCGCCATTGCAGCCGCCGCAGCCGGCGGCCCAGACCCCGCCGATGACGTTGACCCCTCAGGAGATCTACCTCAACTCGTCCGACGGCTATCGATCCACGGCGTACCACAGTGATGCCACCTTCCAGTTCCCCAGGTCCATCCTCTGCCCCGAGGGCTACTCCATGTACGTCTCGCTCAGCAGCCTGTCCATGGCCAACACCATGCTGGTGGTCAGCCCCTACACGCACTCCCTGCTGCTCAACGGCAACGAGTACCTGATCCCCGACGGCAACTACTCCGCCGCGTCCCTCGTCGCGGCGCTGCGGGGCGTCGTCCCCGCCACCTTCTCCGCCTCCTACGACGCCACCACCCTCAAGGCCACCATCGCGTCTTCCGCTCCCTTCACGATCGACGGCACGGCGCTGGAGCTGCTGGGCATGACCCCCGCCGTCGGGGTGACGAGCGTCACCAGCGACAACACGGTCAACCTCCGGGGGGTGCAGGCCGTCTACGTGCTGACCTCCCTGCCCGGCGACAGCATCGACATGCGCGCAGGCGGCAGCGGCTACTCGACCCTGGCGAGGGTCCCCCTCGACGCGGAGCCCCTCAAGGTGCTGCACTACGAGAACACGGGGGGGACCGCCGGCGTGCTGGTGCACGACAGCAGCATAATGTGCCTGCGGGTGCTGCTCGAGGACGAGATGCGGCGGCCCCTGCTGTGCACCCTGCCGTGGGACGCTTGCCTCTCGGTCAAGTTCGTGTGGATGGGCCGGCGGGCGCTCGGCACCCACCCCCGGCCGACCTCGCTGGCGGCCGCCTTCTAGGGCGAAAAAATATAACGCCCGCCCCGTACACTCGATCCGCCCTCGATTCCGCCCCTGTCATGTCCTTCCTCGGCCGCGCCATGGTGATGGGCTCGCGCTTCCTCGGCGCCGCCGCCAGGGGCTCGAGGTACATAGGCCGCGCCCTGCCGGTCGTCTCGCGGGGCCTCGGCACCGCCGCGCAGCTGGCGTCCAATCCGCTGGTGCAGTCCGCGGGCAGGAGGGTCGGCATCGACCCCAGCGTCTTCCGCGGGCTGGCCAGCGGCATGACCAACGTCGGGAACGGCCTGGCCATGGTGCCGGACGCTGCGCGGTCGGTGGCCGGCGCGGCGGCGGGGGTCCGAGCGGCGGTGCAGCCGGCCAAGCGCTCCCTCGCGGACCTGTATGCGGCGACGCGAGGAGCGGCGTGAAGCGGCCTCGCGGGACAGAAAAAATATATACGCCTCGGCACAGACCACCCCCGCCCCCCCTGCGCGCGCCATGTCCCTGCCCAAGCAGCTCGCGTACCCCATCACCAAGTCGTCCGCGGTGGCCTCGCTGTCCACCTCGTTCGCCCTGACCCCCACCTCGCAGAGCGTCAACTTCGCGCCCGGGCAGACGGTCTCCTTCGACATCCCAACAGGGCAGCGCGCCACGTACCTGAACCCCGCCGGCACCTTCCTGCGCTTCACGGTGACGCCGTCCATCACCAGCGCCAATGCGGACCTGTGGTATTCCCACGCCTTCGATTTCATCAAGACGCTCACCCTCTACGGGCAGCAGGGCTCCACGCAGATCGAGACGATCGACCAGTACGCGGCCCTCCACGCGGCCCTCCGCGACCTGTGCTCGGACCGCTCGAACATCACCGCATCCGACAGCATCATGCTGAACGCGGACGTGCTGGGCAATCGCTGCCCCTCCGGACTGAGCAAGACGACCAGCTTCACGTTCTGCATGCCCCTCGTCAGCGTCCTCGGAACCCTCGCGGCGGACCAGGCGTACCTGCCAGTGCACGCCCTCAACGCCCCCCTGCGGCTGGACCTCGTCCTGGCCTCCGCCGCGAGCGCCATCAACACGATCGGCCCCAGCGCCTCGGCGTCCGCGACCAGCGCCGTCAACTACTCCATCGCGAAGATCGAGCTCAACCTCAACTACGTGACCATCAGCGACATCGCGCAGTCCCAGATCCACCAGATGTGCGGCGGCAAGTACCAGATCAACAGCACCATGTGGCGCAACTTCAGGACCTCGCACCCCGCGACCCAGCAGAGCAACTCCATCCAGATCCCGGCGCGGTACGACTCCGTGCGCTCCATCCTGACGATCCAGCGCGACTCCTCCGTGCTCGAGGACTGGAAGTACTTCTCCAACACGGAGAGGATCAAGAACCAGCTGCAGACCTACCAGTACCGCATCGGGTCGTCATTCGCCAACCCCAAGCCGGTGGACTGCACGACCTACTCGTGGCCCTACGTCGAGCTCCGCAAGATCTTCAACAACGTGTCCTCGGAGAACATGCCCGGGCTGCTGCGGCTGTCCGAGTACTCGATCGAGGGCAAGACCGCCACGTCCACGTCCGTGGGGTCCTTCATGATCGGGCTCGAGGCGCAGCCCTTCTCCCAGGTGCAGGGGCTCATCAGCGGCACCAGCACCCTCGCGAACCAGATCTGGCTGGACATGGTGCTCGGGGGCACCTGCGTGGCGGCCACCATCGACAGCTACTGCGAGGCGGACTGCCTGCTGACCTTCGACTCCGAGGTCGGGCAGCTGAGCGTGGCGTACTAGCTCTTTTTTTCTGAGGCCCCGGGGACACGTGAGACATGGACAACTGGGTGGTCAACGTCCGCTCGCGGGATGGCTTGCCCGGCGGCACCGACGGCGACTTCACCGTGCGGATGCCCTGGATCCCGGAGGCCAAGTACAAATGCACCATCCGCTTCATCGCAGCGAACCTGACCTCGACCGTCGCCTATGCCCTCCAGCTCCGGTCTCCCGCGCTGGCCAGGTGCCTGAGCACTGCGGTCACCAACCCCACAACGCCCGGCGATGACGGCTGGGTGACGGCCATCACCTTCTCGGGGGCGCAACAGGCCGCTCCAGGGGTGGTGTACTTCAACGGGGCGCCCTCCCTGCTGCAGGCGCGGATCGTGGTGCAGAGCACGCTCGCAGTGCCGTCGACGACATCGAACAGCTTCATGATGCACTTCGAGCGGATCGCGGATGAGAAAAATGTGCGCGGCAGGGAACGCAAGCGGCTGCTGCAGCTCCGAGCATGAGCTTCGATCTGAACGTCACCCTACGCTCGGCGGACCGGCAGAGCGGCGACTACAGCGCGTACACGGTGGCGCTGCCGGACATGCCGGAGGGGAACTACGCGGCGACCTTGACGGCGGTCTACACGAACATCACGGCCAACGCGGAGCTGCAGGTCAGCGCCAACAACATCGTCCGGTGCCTCACCACCGAGAAGGCCCCAACGGAATGGGTGACAGTGCTCACGCTGTCGAGTGCGTCGGGCGTGGACATGCCAGAAGGGACCATGTACTTCGCGGCCGCCCCTCGGTGGCTGTCCATCCGGCTGTACCTGACGTACTTTGGCACGTACGTCAATAACATCGGGGGCGACCTGCTGCTCAGGCTGCAGTTCACGCGCCTGGACGCCGAGTGAATGGACGTCGTCGCATGTGAACCCCCCCGCGGGCCAGTGTGGGTGTGCCTGCCATGCCTCTCCCCTTGCTTCTACCCCCTGCAGTGGTGCAGCGAGATTGCAGCGACATCGATCGGGGTCGGGGAGGGCGAAGGGTTTCTGTAATGGACACGGCGTTCCCAGGGGCGATCTCGCCCTCGTAAAGCGGCCTCCCAAAAAAGGAGCGAGAATACTTTCGGAAAGGGTGCCCTCCCTATAGAATGAACACCAATCTCGCTACCTTCCTGGCCGGCCGGCAGAAGGCGGCGGCCTCAAGTGTTAGGTGTTTGACTGTGAAGTGTTAAGATTAGGTGCCAAGTGTCATGCCAGGATCAGGCTATTGGGGACAGCGAGATTGCCGCGACGGCAGGAGGGAGCGAATGGGGCGGGGGCTGCTGGTAACAGAAATGCCATCTCCACAGGGGGCATCTCGCCCTCGTGAACAGGTGTCCCCAAGAATGAGCGAGAATGCTTTCGGAAATGGGGCCTCCCTAGAGAATGAACACCAATCTCGCTGCTAGCTTCGCATGGGGCCCACTTCGGGATGCCAGATCGCCATCAGCTTAAGTGGACCTGCAGCGAGGAAGGAGCGCGGATGGGAGGCAGGAGGCGACGGCACCAAAGAGAGCAGACGGGTCCGGAGCAGGCGGGTCGGTGGTTACACTTCCTTCAGGCAGGCGGCGATGGCCTCGAGCGCGTCCATGGCGATGCGAAGTGCCTCTGCCGTGCGACTGTCTGCTGTATGTGGGCTTCCCCTCTTGGCCACTGGCAGGTCCAGCTGTCCGCCGGATCTCATTCCCATGGGCAGTGCCACGTGGCTGTCCGACGAGTCCGCCGACTCGCAGCCGTCTTCAAGCGGCGCAAGGCCCATCGCAGGTCGAACGAGCCGGTATGCCTCAGTCACATGAAGAGGGGGCGGGCGGTGGCCCAGGGACGCGGCCGCGGCAGCCACTGTGTCTGGTATGGCCCCCTCCATGACCTGAAAGCAGTTGTATACCTGGCGAAAGATGCCGATCTTCTTCTTGCGGAGCCCCTCCAGGCCGTACCATGCATTGTAGCCGTCTATCAGCTCCCTGAACAGGGCGTACCTGCCGTTGGCTGCCTTGCGAGCAGCCCCGGGGGCGCGGGGGCAGATGGCATTGACGATGCGCGCCTGGCAGTTGACGGTCGTGTCACCAGGGCGAGCCTCCCGGCGCACATGCTCCAGAGCGCGCAGAACGAGCTGCGCTGGAACGAGCGTCTGACAGGAGCGCACCTTGGGAGTTTCCGCCGCCGCGGCCTTGCCCTCTGGCGTAAACGGCTTCGCTTTGACGGCTTCGTTGTAACGGACGCCGGAACCGTCGTCGAGCAGGGTCCACTGGTGAATGGGCGAAACGACTTCCACGTGCCTGGCCCCCGTCACAACTTGTATGGCGACCGACAGCATGTCTCGGCTCATGTCAAGGGTCGTTACCGCTTGCGCGCAGTCGTCTAGAAGCCGGCGGAGCTTGTCGGGGTCGTGGCGGAACGGGCCTTTCGTGATCTTGTTGCTCAGGTCCGTCCTCCACGCCAGTCCCCGATCGCGTCTGAGCTGAGGGTAGTTGAAGTGCTCGTGCAGCGGGTCGTTGGCCGCTGCCAGAGCCAGGTGTACTTCGCTCACGTAGTTGCACCATGTGGACTCCTTGATGCCGCGGTCGCTCTGCTTGACGTACTCTGCAATGGCGTCTCGGACTGCGGTTCGGTCGGTTGGATCGGACACTCTGGTCCGCACATGGGCGAGGAGGGCAGTCTTTGCGGCGTTCATTGGATGCTGCTGCTTGCCGACGGAGATAATGATCGAGCGCGTGCAGCACATGGCGACGGCACGCCATCATGCCTTCCGCCTTCTCGGGTGTCAGAATGCAGGGTACATGACACCTGGTACATGACACTTATCGTGGCACTTGACATCTTGACACTTGACGCAGGGGCAGCGAATATACAAATAGGGCTAGGGTTAATAAGGTGCTTCTTATTAAGGGGTTTTGGGTTCCAGTTCCGGAGTGTTCTGCGACGGTTCCAGAAGAACGTTCCAGCACCGTTCCAGCAGCAGCACCATGCATCATATGATTGCTGATCATATGATGCACTATGCACGACTATCATATGCAAAGTTGAACATTACACTACTGTACTGCGTTGCCCTCAAGCGCATTGACCTGCGCCCTGCTGCCACACAGAAACCACGTGCCCTGCGGTGACGTAGGCGCGGTGCCATACGTGTCAGCACTAAGCGACAGCAACGAGTACTTGCCCTCATCAACCCAGAACACCCTGAGACGCGGTACCTGCTTGCGTGTGCGGCTAGCGGACTGGACCACGCCCACGACTTCCCTTTCATGCCACTGTGTGTACACTGCGCCGTCAGAAGCAGTCATTTGATAGACTACCATGATCTGCATACCCCTGACAGCAGTGCTCAGCAATATGCTGCTACTGGGTGCCGACATGACAACATGCGCGCCGGGCGCGAGCTCGTATGACCCCCGCCCGCACACAGCTAAGACGCCTCCGATGCCACGCTGCTTTTCCGCCTTGCGCAGCTCCTTCCTGACGACCCCCGTGCCGGCGCCGTCGATCGCAAAGTCATCGCGTAAGTCGGCGGCGCGGCTCAGCGTAGTCCAGTACTCGTGCAGCGCCGTAGGGCACGCGTCCATGTTGGACGCGTCCTCCCAAGAGTTGGCAACGTCGCCCTCCCAGCGCACGAGGTACTGCAGGCGCTGCCCGCGGCCGCGCGCCTCCGCTACAAGGCGATGGCGCAGCACGGCCTCCACGCCGTGACGCTCAGGGTCGGCGGTGACGTCATCGGCAGTGAGTGAGCCGGGCGATCGGCCGTGCCAATGCTTGGCGAGCAGGTAGCGGGCAAAACCAGCCGGCAGCGTGCCGGGCGGCCCCTCGCTGTCGTCAGTGGGGTCACGGCACAGCTTGACCAGGTGGCGCGTGACGCGCGTGGGGCCCTCCTTCATGTCAATGACCAGTGCACCGGACTGCACCGGCTTGTCGCCGAAGACGCTTGGGCCAACGGCGAGGACCCTACTGGCTCCGCTGAGCGCTTGTCTCACGCTGGAGTAGCACTTCAACACTTGAGCTGTCATGACCAGCGGTAACCGGAAGTGAACGCGCAGTTTGTGCAAGCGACGAGATGGTCATTCATGGGACATTCTTGTCCGTGTAACATGTGCGGCAACTTCCGGCGGCGCAGAGGCTCCGGCGCCGGGTGCAATTGGCTCAGCTGAGCGCTTGTCCGCCATACCACTTCCAACCTCGCAAGCTGTCGTGATCGGCGGATGCCACTGGTGAACACGCCGCCTAAGCAACCAATGAGCAGGTCTTTCATGTACATGTAGCTGCAACTTGTGCAGCAAATAGCGGCGGCACAGTCGGACAGTCGGGCGGGTGCCATTGGCTCAGCTGAGAGCTTGTCCAACAGAGTCTGTATTATACCACTTCAACCCCGCAAGCTGTCATGACCGGCAGATGCCGCTGATGACCGTGCAGCCTGCGCAAGCACTGAGCTGGTCATTCATGGGGCCTACATGTGTCTGCAATCTGCGCGGCAGCTGGCAATGTTGCAGCAGCGTGGGGCGGACGCCATTGGCCCAGCTGGGTGCCTGTTTGGCATAGCCATTCAATCTCACGGGCTGTCATGATTGGTGGGGGCAGATGGTGAACGCGCAGCTTGTGCAAGCGAGGAGCCGGTAATTTGAAGCCTATATGCGTTGTAACCTGCGTGGCAGCTGGCGGAGTTGCAACAGCTCAGTGCCAGGTGCCACTGGCTCAGCCGAAGAGTCATCTTGCCGGACACTCAATCCCGCGAGCTGTCATGACCGGCGGATGCCAGTGGTGATAGCGCAGCTTGTTGCAAGCAACGAGTAGATAGGTTTGAAAACCTTTGTGCATTTGTGACATGTGCAGCAACTGTCGGCCGCGCGGCCGCTCGGTCCGGGTGCCACAGGCTGGCTCAGGCGCTTGTCTGACGCACCACTTCAACTCACGAACTTTCATCATTGGCGGTCGCCGCTGGTGAATGTGCAGCCTGCGCAAGCGATGAGCTAGCAAGGTATGAAGCCAATACGTGTTTGTAACTTGAGTGCCAGTGGCAGCTGGCGACGTTGCAGCAGATCAGGGCGGGTGCCGCTGGCTCAGTCGAGTGCCACCTTGCCTGGGCACTTCACTTTGTCTATTCCATTTGTCATGTGGCGGCTCCCGATGGTGAACACACAGCTTGTGCAAGCAATGAGCTGGTAGCTTGTGAAGCCTGCATGTGTCTGTAACTTGCAGGGCAGCTGGCGGCGTCGCAGCAGCTTCAAGTCAGGTGCCACTGGCTAAGCTGAGCGCTCGAGCGGCATAACACTTCAACCCTGCAAGCTGTAATGACATATGTGTTCTGGATCTGGAGGAGCGCTGCTGTCTGTTGCCAACCCCGAACCCTCATCCTGCCTTGCTCATCTCGGCTGGTGGTGTATGCGCGCGCTGCGTCGTCGAAGTTAGGGTTAGGATTAGGAGTACAACTAGCACAGGTCAGGGTCAGGACAGGACTGCGCCTAGCCTTAGAGTTTTCATTATCATACGAAGGGGTAGAATCAGGATTTGCCGTGCGCTGATGTCGCCAGCTCTGCACGCGATCAGCGAATCTTAAACCGACGGTACTAATTAGTCATTTCTAGTGAGTTGACGCCTGCGCAGGTTGCATGCTCTCAGTAACAGTTTAACTGTTGTGTGCAGCAAACGTGACAGTTCCGTGTGTCAGAGCGAAGGAGTCAGGATGGCTGATGCCAAGCCCGCGTTTGCAATAAAAACAAAGTACCACGCAGCTGCGCATGGGCAAGGGTGTCCCAGGTGACCGTGAAGAATGCAGCGGATGCTCAGGCTGTAAACAAGAGCCATTACCATGGACCTTAAGGTTTTTGTATTGTACTCACACTTTGCTGAAGATTTGTCACCCCGACGATGGTGTCATTTGAGAGGATTAACGCGTAGGTGTGAAAGATGCCAGCGCTGGAAACTGCAACTGGCACAGTATGTTTAGCATAAGCTGATGTTGCCCTTGAGCGGCCAGATCGGGTCTGCCTACTAGAAGGTCATTTAAAACACATTTGGTATAAGTATACTTTGCATATGCTCAGTTTTCACTGACAAGCTTGCCGTTCTCAGAGTTGAAGCGCACCACACTTTATTTGGTCACACACAGAAGAGCAAGAAGGACAATGGTTATCCTCAACTCAGTAGACGCTTTGACAATGGAGGCTGCAGTGGCCATCACCTCCACTTTTTTGCTTCAAGTATGCTACTAGATAAGGATATACTGTGTAACGAATTTGCTTGCCATGGCACTGCAGTGAATGCCACAGCTAAGCAGTTCACGGCCATTGCAAACCCTCTACAGCATTCATCACGAAGCAATGACTGCCCCGGGAATGCAATCACCATGAAGCAATGACTGCCATAACACTCTGGCAGTGGCCAGTGACACCAGGCTGTTTATTAGCACCAGAACTTGCCGACAATGGTGCTGAGACTCTGGTCCTCCAGAGTATCTGTTCTGTGTGTAGTTTGGGTCTGTTGTGGTGCCAGGGCACAGTAGCCCAGAATGGGTACAGATGCAGGAATGAACTGCACCAGAATGGATGCATGTAGCAGAATGTGACAGAACACGGATGGATTATATAACTGGTAGGTATATACCTACCAGTTCATGCTACCGTGTCATGTCACCAGCTCATACTTGGCAGTCGTACTTGTGGGTCATATTTGGGGGTCATACTTAGGGGGTCATACTTGGTAGTAATATTATTACTTAGGGGGTTGAAATTGGGGGTCGTTCTTAGGGGTCGTACTTAGGGGTTATACCCGCCGGCGGGGTCACACTCATTGTGTGAAGGGTTGTATGCTCAAGTTGGGTGACTATTTTGTCTCTCTTTCTTATACTTCCAAAGCATGCATATGATGTCCTCATATGCAGTCCATCATCAGGAAAGAGAGGTGGTCTCATTTCCTTGTGAGACGCCACGTTTTGCCGGCAAACCATCCGCCGTTGCCGTCGCCCGTCGGTTTGCCGGTGATTTGCCAGAATGTTCTGCGGCAAGTGTGCGGCGAGCGTAATGAAAGCCGCTTGAGCCGGTGAATGCTGGCTGACTGCCGAGGTGTCGCCATTTGCATTTGCCGGCTGACGGGTATGAGAAATTGCCAGATCATTGCTAATAAGGGGCTGACGGATGTTGAGCACCTGACAGCTGTGACCTGAGCTGAATTGTACACACAGCAAGAGTGCGCCTAGGCTGGAGCGATGCAGTGTTGCTGGCGTATGTGGCCTTGAGCTTTCCAAAGTGCTGCATGCATGCAGTCCGCCATTTGCTGGACTCCACAGCTGAAGCTCTCCAACGGCCAGTCGATTGCCACCTTCTAGGGTACTGCAGCACAACTCCAACGGCCGGTCGACTGCCACCTTCAAGGGTACTGCAGCACAACACACGAGCAGAAATCACGCACTTAATCTCAGAGGCTACTAAGTGGGCAACTTGAAGTGGAGGCCAGGGACGCTGGCGTGCAGATTGTTTTTGTTTCATATGCAGCACTTGTCTTTTGCAGCAGCTTTTGAGAGCACAACTGCAACAAGCCTTAGGGTGTTCAGAAGCAGTTAGGAAAATGAAGCGTGCTGCGACTTGAACAAAACACAGTTGACGTGATGGGTTTGAGCCAGACCCACTTGTGCGGTTCTGGTGAGTAAAGCCTCGCAGACCTGAAACCATCACAGGGTCGACACTAGGAGATTCACAGCATTCCGGTCCATCCCGTGTTCTGTCACATTCTGGCAAGTGCATCCATTCTTGTGCAGTTCATTCCTGCATCTGTACCCATTCTGGGCTACTGTGCCCTGGCACCACAACAGACCCAAACTACACACAGAACAGATACTCTGGAGGACCAGAGTCTCAGCACCATTGTCGGCAAGTTCTGGTGCTAATAAACAGCCTGGTGTCACTGGCCACTGCCAGAGTGTTATGGCAGTCATTGCTTCATGGTGATTGCATTCCCGGGGCAGTCATTGCTTCGTGATGAATGCTGTAGAGGGTTTGCAATGGCCGTGAACTGCTTAGCTGTGGCATTCACTGCAGTGCCATGGCAAGCAAATCCGTTACACAGTATATCCTTATCTAGTAGCATACTTGAAGCAAAAAAGTGGAGGTGATGGCCACTGCAGCCTCCATTGTCAAAGCGTCTACTGAGTTGAGGATAACCATTGTCCTTCTTGCTCTTCTGTGTGTGACCAAATAAAGTGTGGTGCGCTTCAACTCTGAGAACGGCAAGCTTGTCAGTGAAAACTGAGCATATGCAAAGTATACTTATACCAAATGTGCTTTAAATGACCTTCTAGTAGGCAGACCCGATCTGGCCGCTCAAGGGCAACATCAGCTTATGCTAAACATACTGTGCCAGTTGCAGTATCTAGCGCTGGCATCTTTCACACCTACGCGTTAATCCTCTCAAATGACACCATCGTCGGGGTGACAAATCTTCAGCAAAGTGTGAGTACAATACAAAAACCTTAAGGTCCATGGTAATGGCTCTTGTTTACAGCCTGAGCATCCGCTGCATTCTTCACGGTCACCTGGGACACCCTTGCCCATGCGCAGCTGCGTGGTACTTTGTTTTTATTGCAAACGCGGGCTTGGCATCAGCCATCCTGACTCCTTCGCTCTGACACACGGAACTGTCACGTTTGCTGCACACAACAGTTAAACTGTTACTGAGAGCATGCAACCTGCGCAGGCGTCAACTCACTAGAAATGACTAATTAGTACCGTCGGTTTAAGATTCGCTGATCGCGTGCAGAGCTGGCGACATCAGCGCACGGCAAATCCTGATTCTACCCCTTCGTATGATAATGAAAACTCTAAGGCTAGGCGCAGTCCTGTCCTGACCCTGACCTGTGCTAGTTGTACTCCTAATCCTAACCCTAACTTCGACGACGCAGCGCGCGCATACACCACCAGCCGAGATGAGCAAGGCAGGATGAGGGTTCGGGGTTGGCAACAGACAGCAGCGCTCCTCCAGATCCAGAACACATATGTCATTACAGCTTGCAGGGTTGAAGTGTTATGCCGCTCGAGCGCTCAGCTTAGCCAGTGGCACCTGACTTGAAGCTGCTGCGACGCCGCCAGCTGCCCTGCAAGTTACAGACACATGCAGGCTTCACAAGCTACCAGCTCATTGCTTGCACAAGCTGTGTGTTCACCATCGGGAGCCGCCACATGACAAATGGAATAGACAAAGTGAAGTGCCCAGGCAAGGTGGCACTCGACTGAGCCAGCGGCACCCGCCCTGATCTGCTGCAACGTCGCCAGCTGCCACTGGCACTCAAGTTACAAACACGTATTGGCTTCATACCTTGCTAGCTCATCGCTTGCGCAGGCTGCACATTCACCAGCGGCGACCGCCAATGATGAAAGTTCGTGAGTTGAAGTGGTGCGTCAGACAAGCGCCTGAGCCAGCCTGTGGCACCCGGACCGAGCGGCCGCGCGGCCGACAGTTGCTGCACATGTCACAAATGCACAAAGGTTTTCAAACCTATCTACTCGTTGCTTGCAACAAGCTGCGCTATCACCACTGGCATCCGCCGGTCATGACAGCTCGCGGGATTGAGTGTCCGGCAAGATGACTCTTCGGCTGAGCCAGTGGCACCTGGCACTGAGCTGTTGCAACTCCGCCAGCTGCCACGCAGGTTACAACGCATATAGGCTTCAAATTACCGGCTCCTCGCTTGCACAAGCTGCGCGTTCACCATCTGCCCCCACCAATCATGACAGCCCGTGAGATTGAATGGCTATGCCAAACAGGCACCCAGCTGGGCCAATGGCGTCCGCCCCACGCTGCTGCAACATCGCCAGCTGCCGCGCAGATTGCAGACACATGTAGGCCCCATGAATGACCAGCTCAGTGCTTGCGCAGGCTGCACGGTCATCAGCGGCATCTGCCGGTCATGACAGCTTGCGGGGTTGAAGTGGTATAATACAGACTCTGTTGGACAAGCTCTCAGCTGAGCCAATGGCACCCGCCCGACTGTCCGACTGTGCCGCCGCTATTTGCTGCACAAGTTGCAGCTACATGTACATGAAAGACCTGCTCATTGGTTGCTTAGGCGGCGTGTTCACCAGTGGCATCCGCCGATCACGACAGCTTGCGAGGTTGGAAGTGGTATGGCGGACAAGCGCTCAGCTGAGCCAATTGCACCCGGCGCCGGAGCCTCTGCGCCGCCGGAAGTTGCCGCACATGTTACACGGACAAGAATGTCCCATGAATGACCATCTCGTCGCTTGCACAAACTGCGCGTTCACTTCCGGTTACCGCTGGTCATGACAGCTCAAGTGTTGAAGTGCTACTCCAGCGTGAGACAAGCGCTCAGCGGAGCCAGTAGGGTCCTCGCCGTTGGCCCAAGCGTCTTCGGCGACAAGCCGGTGCAGTCCGGTGCACTGGTCATTGACATGAAGGAGGGCCCCACGCGCGTCACGCGCCACCTGGTCAAGCTGTGCCGTGACCCCACTGACGACAGCGAGGGGCCGCCCGGCACGCTGTTGGCTGGTTTTGCCCGCTACCTGCTCGCCAAGCATTGGCACGGCCGATCGCCCGGCTCACTCACTGCCGATGACGTCACCGCCGACCCTGAGCGTCACGGCGTGGAGGCCGTGCTGCGCCATCGCCTTGTAGCGGAGGCGCGCGGCCGCGGGCAGCGCCTGCAGTACCTCGTGCGCTGGGAGGGCGACGTTGCCAACTCTTGGGAGGACGCGTCCAACATGGACGCGTGCCCTACGGCGCTGCACGAGTACTGGACTACGCTGAGCCGCGCCGCCGACTTACGCGATGACTTTGCGATCGACGGCGCCGGCACGGGGGTCGTCAGGAAGGAGCTGCGCAAGGCGGAAAAGCAGCGTGGCATCGGAGGCGTCTTAGCTGTGTGCGGGCGGGGGTCATACGAGCTCGCGCCCGGCGCGCATGTTGTCATGTCGGCACCCAGTAGCAGCATATTGCTGAGCACTGCTGTCAGGGGTATGCAGATCATGGTAGTCTATCAAATGACTGCTTCTGACGGCGCAGTGTACACACAGTGGCATGAAAGGGAAGTCGTGGGCGTGGTCCAGTCCGCTAGCCGCACACGCAAGCAGGTACCGCGTCTCAGGGTGTTCTGGGTTGATGAGGGCAAGTACTCGTTGCTGTCGCTTAGTGCTGACACGTATGGCTACGTCACCGCAGGGCACGTGGTTTCTGTGTGGCAGCAGGGCGCAGGTCAATGCGCTTGAGGGCAACGCAGTACAGTAGTGTAATGTTCAACTTTGCATATGATAGTCGTGCATAGCATATGTGCGCTGGGTGAGAGACAGTTAGTATATGTGCTGTGTGCAATTCTTGCACTTGTGTTGTGTTGTAGTCATGGTTGCTTCCCTGTCGTCGGGCTTAGCAAAGCCCTAGGGTGGGTGACTGTGGTGACACTGGGTTGTGTCACCTGTTTCAACGGTCTGTTCTTCAAGGGCCGTTCCGAGACAGTTCTTGACAGTTACAAAAGTTGAGGTTTGGCTATCACTTCGGAGTGAGCGATAGCCTGAAACACACACACACTTGCTTGAGTGCTGTTGTGGGTGTCAGTGTGCTGTCTGCTCTGTTTGTCAGTGCTCACGTGCAGTGTCAGCACAACACTATAGCCGTCCCCTTCTGGGGTGCCAGGATACCATATTCCCCCCCCAATTACCTAGGCTTGGTCCCTCAAGCCACCGATTGGGGCTACAGATCGCGACTATTACGGCTTGCTGCCAACGCTGGTCCGTGCCGGGTCCTCGGAGGATCGCGACTATTACGCTTCGTGCAACGCGCCTCGGAGTGACTGATCGGGTGGCTGCTGGAGGTGAACGGTTTTGCCGAACGGGTGTGGGGTTCTCACGGGGAATGATGGACACGTGACTGATCGGGAGGTGAACGGGTTTTGCCGAACGGGTGTGGGGTTCTCACGGGGAATGATGGACACGTGTCTAATGGGTGGCCGTCTGGGCGCAAGGAAAGAACCTGCTTCCAACAGGATTCGAACCCGGCCGTATGTAGCGGAACCAACTGTGGTGGTCCTGACTTTACCACTGAGCTAAAAAGCTTGTGCACACTTGGCAGGGTAGCCGTCCCTTTCTGGGGTGCCAGGATACCACATGTGCGTTCTCATCTCCATGGTAGCAGGTGGTGGGCAGTGTGAGCTCACACAACTTATTGACGTCCTTCACAAGCGGGTCGTACTGCCACAGAAAGTGGTAGTTCCGTTGCATGTACTTTTTATTAATTCTCGCTCAGGGCGCGAAAAAGCCCAGATGATTGGCATCTAGCTGTAAGGAATCTACATGTCGTATGACAGTCTGGAAGTGTCGCAACGACAACCACTCAAACGCCGCCGCCGCCAAATGGCATCTCGGGGTCCTCCCCTACGTCCTCCTCCATGTGCCCCCCCCCCCTGGATTCTGCCATGTGTGTCATGACACGGCCAGAGTACGCCATGTGGAGCGCTGCCGACAGTGCCGAGCGTAAGCGCGCCAGGGCGATGCCCTTGAGAGCTTTAGGGCGCGCTCCTCCGGGCACTGACATCCTGCTGGCATACTCCGTCGCCACAGCCTCCAGCAGCTTCCGCCCCTGCTCCCCGATGCTGCCAAATGACCCTATTGCCAATGTGGCAAGTTTGTAGCAATTCTGATCATAATGACCAGAATAGTGGGTAGTCTTGGCGGCCTCTTGGTCGCGGCAGCATCGCTCGGGGTCTGCTGCAGTCTTCGCCGCCCGCGACGCCACCTGTGCCTCGAAGCAGGTAACGTCCACCATGAGCGGTAGGTGGCGTGTCGGGTCGTCGTAGCCGGTCACCGGGAAGGCGTCGGCAGGCAGCACGATGTCCATCCTGCGACTCCCCGGCGGCCCGGCGGACCCCAGAAACGGCGTGTAGTCCTCGTCCACCAGTCCCGTTTTGAGGTATTGCCGCAGGAGGCGCTGCGTGGCCCTCTTGACGCTATTGTGGACAATGGTGTCGTGCGCCTTGACGCGTGGCGCTTGACACAGCCGTGCATGCAGGGTGCCGCCCGGCGACTTCCCGCACAGCTTGCAGCCTGCCGTCTGCTCCTCTACTCCGATGGCGCGTTTGACGGCCAGCTGCCAGGATAGGCCATCGAACGAAGCCGTTGTGGAGTACATGGGCTCGTTGAGGAATGCCATGCCGATCGAGTGCATGTGGCGCTGCGACCGGAATCGAGCAAGTGCTTGCGTGCGTTGCGTGCCCTGCGGCAGCTGTTGCAGGTCCGCCTCCACCTTATCTGCAAGCTCGGTAGCGACGGCATCTGCAAGCGCACTCTGATTGGGGCGCTTCAGGCTACACTGCAACTGCAGAGCACTGGCGTCAAGTACGCAAGCAGCATCCGCACCAGTGCCACCACCTGCTGTCGGCCGCAGCGGCGGCTGCTGCGTAGGTGGTTGCTGCTGCAGTGGCGTTAGCGCTGGTGGCAGTAAATGTTCCAGCTTGTCACCTGTTGCTGCACGTAGAGATGTGGCAGCTGTGGCGATCGTCCGCATGAGGGGCAGGCGCGCCACCTCTGCTGCTGCTGCGCCTTGTAGCATTGCTGGTGTGGAACGCGCAGCGCCTGCATTGACGGCTGCCGCTGCTGCGTGCGCTGGTGCTGCAGCTGTGCCGCCTGCCGTTGCTGCTGCTGCCAGTGGTGTTGCTGCTGCCGCAGGTGTTGGTGCAGCACCTGCCGCATTGGCCGCTGCCACCGCCATTGCCGCTGTCGCAGCCGGCACGGTTGCGGCGCCGCCTGCCGACGCTGCTCCTGTTGCAGGTGCTGCAGCAGCCCTTAGGCTAGTAGGGCCTGTAGCAGCTGTATTGCCTATGCCCGCAGCCGCTGCTGTTGATGCTGCAGTTAGTGATGCCGCCGAGGCCACTTGAGGTGCAACATGTGCTGCCGCTGCTGCAGCAGCCTCTGATGCTGGAGCAGCTGCTGCTGCCGCCGCTGCTGCTGCCGCCGGAGTAGTTGCGCCGTGCGCCGCCGCTGCTGCTGCTGCCGCTGGTGCCGCCTGTGCTGCCGCCGCGGCCCCTGATCCAGCGGCAGCTGCGTCGTGTGTTGCCGGAATGGCTGCGCCATAAGCGCGGCCAGCCGCTGATGCAGTTGCCGCTGCCGGAGCGGTCGCGCCTCCACTGGCAACCGCCGCTGCCGCTGTAACAGTTGCCGCTGCTGATGCTGCTGGTGCTGGTGCTGCTGCCGCTGCTGCCGGTGTCGCTTGTGTTGCCGCATCCTCAGCAGCGTTGTCTGCAGCCGCTTGAGGAGCCGCCTGCTGCAGCACCCCCGCCCATCCAGAGAGTGCTGGTTGCAGCGCTTGCAACGTGCCCGCCACATACGCAGCATCAGCGATGTCGCAGGCGCTGGTAATGCCAAGGCCGCCATGCCGTGTTGGGAGTCGCGCTTGCTGTAAGGCTGGGCCGTGCGCTGCCAGATGGAAGTGGGCCCCACTTTGCTCAAACTGGCGCCAGGTCTGGCCTGGTGGCTGCAGGCCCATTGAGTGCTCAAGCACCCACTGCGTGACCCGATCCCACTCCTTGGCGGCTGGCGCTGTCTGCGTAGTGGGAATGGTGCGCAGGCAGTACGTCATGCGAGGCACCACGCAGTAGCGCAGTAACCTGAACATAGCCCTCGGAGATGTCAGGCGCGCGCATCGCTCTGCAAATCGAGCCCCTGCCCCGCCTGCACCCGCTTCCCTGCGCAGCCATGCGTCCACAAAGCTGCTGTGGCCCACCGGCACCCCCAGCAACACAGCTCCACGGTTCTGATTTTCATCCGTATCCCCCACTAGCTGAACGCCCAGCTGCTGCAGCAGTTGCCGCTCGTGGTCTGTCACCACATGCCCCCTGCCAGGCAGCGCGCGTGACTTGGTGAGGTTTAGCTCCAGCCCCACCTCCGCAAAGTGTTGTTTGAGCTGCGCCACCGCCTGTATGTCATCCTGAGTCAGCGTGCAAGCGCCTGTTCGGACGTTGGCATCGTCCATGTAGGCGCCCATCCGCCTCCGCGCGCGCTGCGCAGCCGCCGCCTCATTGAACCGTTTCAAGCACTGAGCAATGGCGCCGCAGAAGAGCATCGGTGCCGCGGGGTCCCCCTGCTTAAACCCGCGCTGAGACATGATGATGCGCGTGGAGCCGTCAACGTGCTGGAACAGCAGGCGTGGCCGAGTGCGAACGTATGTGCCGATGAAGTAGTCGAGGAAGTCCGGCAGCTGTGCTGCTACCCATTCCGCTGCCGCCAGGACGAACACCATGTTGAAGGCATTCTTGAGGTCCAGCATGAACTGCCAGTGACCGAGCTCATACGCGAGTTTGCCGGCCATGGCCGCTTTCTCCGCTCCTGCTGAGACGGCTACCCCATACTGCCCGTCTGGCTCAAGGAGCTCCGCCAGGAAGTCTTTGCGGTCTGCCACGTACACCGAAGTGCATAGTCGCTGCAGCACCTCGCCGCAAACGATGGGCCGCTGCTTAGCTGTACCATCTTCCTGTTGTTCTGCAAGTGGCGTCAGGCGCCCCGCGCCATGCAACTGCCAGAAGGCATCCGGCAGCCGCGCAGCCTCCCGCATAACGGTCTGAAGCCACCGTGTGAGGACAGCAGCAAACTCATGCCGTCCCCAGCTTGTGCGTAGCGCATCCTGCAGGTGGCTGTAGCGCAGCCCCGATGGGCCTGCTCCACTGTAAGGGCTTGCTCGCTGGATGAGCTTGGCAACCGTCTCTGGCTCAATTCCCTCCCCCTGTAACAGGCTGAGTTCTGCTGGCATGTCGGCTGCTTTCGCCACAAGCTGATCAACCATGCCGGATAGCTCATGGAGTTGTTCCCCTGGCGCAGCGGGGGGGTGTTTGGACTGCATGGCGGCAAAGCAGTCATCATCAGGTATCGCCACCGTTTTGGGCTGAAGGAAACGCGCTGCCTGCTGTAGCCCCCCCCGTGTGCCCATGCACTGTAGGACGTAGGCGTTGATCGCTGCCTCCGTTTGCTGGCGCGCGCGCCAGCGCCGGTGCGCACGCGCGTGTGCGAGGAGCGCTGGCACCAACCGGTCAAGCTCACCGCGTGCCAACATTCTGATTCTGTCGGAGCGAGTGATGCCAGGTGCGCCATCGGTGGAGGTGATGAGTGATGGCATGAGGTGGTGTAGAATCGTGGATCTTTGCAGTCGCTGCACGCGCCCTGCGGAATCTGGCTCCCGCGCCGCATTGACGAACATCGTCATTGTGTGTGCCAACAGATGTGTTGCTGCGTTCTCCAGTGCAGCTCCCACATAGCGACGATTGCGTGGTCTAGCAAGGCTTCTAGTTGTCGCGAACTGCAGCTTGCACAGCTCATCGAGGCTGATGCTGTCAAGCACTGCTGCGACTGCGGGGGTTGAGATGGTCCACGTGAAAAGCCCACCTGCCCCACCTGCTGCGCCTGCAGGGCCTGGCGCTGCCGCTGCTGTCGCCGCACCTGCCGCTCTGGGGCCCCCTCCGCCGCCGCCGCGGCCGCCACGACCACAGCCTCGTCCGCCGCTGTCGCTGCTGCGACCGCTGCCACGGCCACCGCGGCCGTTTTGAGTTCGCGCGCCACTGCCGCTGTTGCTAGCACCGCCGCTGCGGCTGCTGGCATCACTGCTGCGGCCGTTGCCAGCGCCGCTGTCCTTAGTACCGGCTGCACTGCCGCCGCCGGCACCGCTGCTGCTGCCGCCTCCGGTTCTGCTGCCGCTAGTCGCTCTGCTACTGCTGACGTCTGCATCATTGCTGCCGCTGCGAACGCGTCCTCCATTGCCACGTCCGCGCCCTCCACTGCGACCCCGACCCCCTCGTGTAGCACTGCTGCCCCCGCGTTCCGGCCTCTTTGAGCTGCCGGAGGAGCTGCTGCCACCAGCCTGAGCAGCAGGTGCCTGCTGCGCGTGCGCTGGTCCCTTTGCGTAGGGGTTGCCGATGGGTGTGCACGCCGGTTGCTGCTGTGGCAGCGACGTGGTAGCTGTTGCCGTCGATGCATCAGGTGCTAGCGGTGCTGCTGATGCTGTTGTTGACAATGTTGCCGCCACTGCAGCGGGTGAAGTGATAGGCCTGCATTTGCGGCAGTGCTTGCCCGCGCTGGCATCGCTGCTGTCCACTCTGAATGTCTTGTTGGCATGAAACAGGTTTTTGCACAAGGCACACTCGGTGTAGATGGTTTGCAAGTGCGACGTGCTGAGGTCGGAGCGCTCCATGAACGTTGTTGCTGTCCCACTGTGGTGTTTGCGCTGGTGCTTCGCCGCGATGTGGGCGTTTAACCTCTGCTGTAACGAGAGCAGCGACATGCCCTTCTTCACCACGAGGTCGCATAAGTTGCACTTGTACTCCGGGTCCGCACTGCCTCCACCTCCAGCTTCGTCGTCTAGCATCAGACGTTGCTGTTCCAGACTGTTATGACCTGTTCTAGAGCGCTTGACTGCACTTTGCCCGCCCGTGTGCTCCCCTTCGCCTGTTTGATCGGAAATTGACCAACCGTCATTCTGTACCCTCTTGCGTTTGTGCGCTGCGCGTCCGTCTCCAGTTGCTCTGCTGCTGCCACTCGTGCCATCGTCCTGTTGACAAGCGCCATTGCCATCTGCAGCACTGGTGCTAATATCCTGCGCTTGTGCGCACGCTAGATCGGATTCCTTGCATTTCTGCGCTGATTCAGAGTTGGCAATACGGGCCTCCCGCCGCCGCCATGATATTCTTTTCATGATCTCTGCTACGCCATGGTGCTACATGCTACAGCTACATACCTATCCGCATCTCGTGGAGGCCTACTAGATTCCTGTACTTCCTCACTCGGTACCTGTACGACGTTAAAATGTTGCATGTACTCCATTTGGCAACCCAGCATGTACGCACCTGCGCCTCCGCGTACATGGCGTCGTGAATGCGACTGAGCGTGATCGCCAGGATCCCCATGTCGTCTTTATTCCTTTGCACGACCTTACACAGGCGCAAAATGATGGTGTTGAGCTGTGCCTTGTCGTCTCCTTCCCACTCGTCAAACGCTGTATGTTTGTTTAATACCAGTGGACGGAGCATTTCCTCCGGGGAAGGGTGCATGGGTTGTACGCACTCGTACGCATCTGACAAGACGCCGCCACTTACCTCGAAGTCGTTAAATCCGTGCACGTTCACGTTGATGAGTCTGTCGGACGGGGAGGGTTGTGGTGGTGGTGGTGGTGGTGTGTCCACGGTCTGGCCTCTCTCCTTCCTGCAAGGCGTGCAGCCTGGGTCGCTTGCTGTAGCGGGCGGCTTGTAGACACGCAGGAAGCGGCAATTGACCAGAAAAAGGTGTCCGCTGCAACCAACACTTTGATGACCGTGCGCCACATGGCACCTCTATCCTCCGATGCACCATGCACCACGCACCTGCACTGTGCTGAAGCGATCGCAGGGCCTGGTGAAGCTGAGCTGAGCTGCACCTCTCTCGATCAGCTGAGACCAGACACTCGCTAATGAGAATTTGGCGATACCGTGGTCATCTTGATGCTGCTGCAGAGCGCACATAATCATCTCGGCGCTGCCATTAAAGCTGTCTCCATCCAGCCACACATTCCAAGCCAGGGTGCGCGAGTAAACTAAATACATTGCGCCAACCCTATTGCGCCATTAGATTGCGCCAATTGCGCCAACCGAGGCGCAAAAGAGGGGGTGGCGCAATTGGCGCAAATATCTTGGGATAGGCAGTGTTTCGCAGTGCATCGTAGTGCAACAGAGGTCATGGACGATGCTGGAATTGTTGATTTGGACCAGGATAGTGATGGCGATGCGCCAGGCACTCAGACCAAAGCAGCAGGCATGCCAGCAGGCCACAGGCGCCAGTGCGACGCTTCTTCGAAGCCACCGGTGGCAAGGTCAGCAGCAAGCGAGGGGCCTGTCAGTGCCTGCACTGCGGCGTCAAGTTTACCAAGAGTCCATCCAGGGTGCAAACGTTGGAGCAGCACATCCTGCACCAGTGCACCGAGGTACCAGCAGACTTGAGGGAGGAGCTTCACAGCGAGTGCACCAAGGACCTTCCCCTGGCGACTGCGAGCGGGCCTGTGGACATTGAGGCCATCTTGAACGCGCACCTGCCCACGTAGAAGCTTTGTTCTTGGCAGCGTTGCGCTGATACGGTACTACGTCCAAATAGGGTACAAAACTGAACTACAATGTACGTTGAATGCTCCTGGGCCGCAAACCAATTGCGCCAGTTGCGCCAGTCAATTGCGCAATGGCATTTCCGTTTTTTGCCTGAGCCTTGATTATATTGCGCCAGGCGCTCAATAATCAAAACGCGCACCCTGTTCCAAGCACAGGTCAGGGCGCCCTTGTTGAACTGATTACCGCTGTTCCCGGCCGCTGTTTGTTTGCCGCTGATTAAGCCTGCACCGTGAAGCGATGTTACCGCCGCAGCGTACCGTTGCTGTCATCAAGGCGATTACACCTGCGGCAGGACAGCACAGCGCTATACATCGTTTGCGGTTTGCGATTTGCGATTACACCTGAGTCCTGAACGTGGACAGCATAGACAGCATAGCGCTTAACGTCGTTTGCGGTTTGCGATTTGCGATCACACCTGAGTCCTGAACATCTGCGGCAGCACAGCATAGCGCTATACGTCGTTTGCGGTTTGCGATTTGCCATTAGTCCAGAGTCCTGCAACCTGCGGAGACAGCAAAGCGCTATACGTCGTTTGCTGTTTGCGGTTTGGGATTAGTCCTGAGTCCTGAACATCTGCAGCAGGACAGCAAAGCGCTATAGTATCACGTCGTTTGCGGTTTGCGATTGGCGATTAGACCTGAGTCCTTCACCCTGCGGAGACAGCAAAGCGTTATACGTCGTTTGCGGTTTGCGATTTGCGATTAGACCTGAGTCTTGAACATCTACAGCAGGACAGCAAAGCGCTATAGTATTACGTCGTTTGCGGTTTGCGATTTGCGATTTGAGACCTGAGTTCTGCAACCTGCGGAGACAGCAAAGCGCTATACGTCGTTTGCGGTTTGCAATTTGCGATTAGACCTGAGTCCTGACCATCTGCAGCAGGACAGCAAAGCGCTATAGTATTACGTCGTTTGCGGTTTGCGATATGCGATTAGACCTGAGTTCTGAAACCTGCGGAGACAGCAAAGCGCTATGACATTGTGTCGTTTGCGGTTTGCGATTTGCGATTAGACCAACATGCGGAGACAGCAAAGCGTTTTACGTCGTTTGCGGTTTGCGATTTGCAATTAGACCTGAGTCCTGAACATCTGCGGAGACAGCAAAGCGTTATACGTCGTCTGCGGTTTGCGATTTGCGATTAGACCTGAGTCCTGAACATCTGCAGCAGGACAGCAAAGCGCTATAGTATTACGTCGTTTGCGGTTTGCGATTTACGAGTAGACCTGAGTTCTGCAACCTGCGGAGACAGCAAAGCGCTAAACGTCGTTTGCGGTTTGCGATTTGCGATTAGACTTGAATCCTGAACATCTGCTGCTTGATCAGGACAGCAAAGCGCTATACGTCGTTTGCGGTTTGCGATGTGCGACTAGATTTGAGTCCTGAACATCTGTGGCAGGACAGCATAGCGCTTAAGGTCGTTTGCGGTTTGCGATTTGCGATAACACCTGAGTCCTGAACATGGACAGCATAGACAGCATAGCGCTTAACGTCGTTTGCGGTTTGCGATTTGCGATTACACCTGAGCCCTGAACATCTGCGGCAGGACAGCATAGCGCTATACATCGTTGGCGGTTTGCGATTTGCGATTACACCTGAGTCCTGAGTCCTGCAACCTGCGGAGACAGCAAAGCCCTATACGTCGTTTGCGGTTTGCGATTTGCGACTAGACCTGAGCCCTGAACATCTGCGGCATGACAGCAAAGCACAACACATCGTTTGCGGTTTGCGATTTGCGATTAGGGTGAGTGCTGAACATCTGCTGCAGGACAGCAAAGCACTATACGTCGTTTGCGGTTTGCGATATGCGATTAGACTTCCGTACTGCAATCTGTACTTAGACTGCACGTCGTTTGCGGGTTGCGATAGGCAATCAGACACGTCTTGCAAAACTGTGTGTGGACAACAAAGCACTACACGTCGTTTGCGGTTTGCGATTTCCTGTTAGACCTCCGTACTGCAATGTGTATTTCAATGGTAGCACTGCAGTCGTTGGCGATATGCGATTTGCGATTAGGCAGTCAAACTACGGCGAAGGTGCGCACACATAACATCGTGCTGCTGTTCCCTCTCTGCAGGTGGACGGTGACAGCCGGTGGGTGGCGGGGACCTAGACAGGATCGGGACGCGTGGGACACGGTTAGCCAAGCGTGCACCGGCCCTAAACAACCGGTAATTGCCAACTGGCCCTTGGCTTGCTGAGATCAGATGTGCAGGTTTCACGTTTTGATACAGTGAGACAGCCCTTGTTGTCTTTCTTCAAGAGACAGTTGGTGTTTTACGTAGGTTTCTCATCTCTGTAATCAGGTAAAATCTGTTATCCCCTTGTCCCAGAATGTCTGTTGGAGTACTTGGAGATTAATCGACGAGTGAATTTTTGATGACACCAACTACTGGGACTAGCCTGCCCCGATCCTGCCCCAAATGCCCTGCCCCATGCAACCTCGAAGCGTCACATGGACCAATGCGCATACATGTGATGAGTACGTTGATTCTGAATGTGGAAGTCGGCTTTTGGCAGAGAGAAGTCAGCGTTCATTTCTCAAGAAAGTCTACATGCTCGGAGTCCAGCATGGCACGCATTGCGGTCAGCTGCTTTCGTTTGAACGACTCCAGTCTGGCTGGCTCTTCAGCGTTTGTACGACTGTTTGCATCCGACTGCTTGTTGTCATATGCAAACTCTCTGGCCGCGCGCTTGCGCCTATTGGCGTCCGACCTTTGCGCATCTCGCGGCCTCGTCATGGCAGCTTCGGCCTTTCGCTGTACATTTTGCTAAGTGTCTTTGACCTCTCTACACCCCACATGTATTTCCACATATTATTCGGCGGCGTCTGCGTGACGACTAAGCGCTGCACCGGCACTTCGTCAGGCACTCCGTGTTGCGCGCGTTGGGTTGGATCGCAGGCTGAGCATCATCGCCTGTGCCAGGCACTGTTCACGCCGTGCACGCTGTGCAATCGCGGCTGATCACTGACGACTTCTACTGCCATTTGATCACAGTCAAAGTGTACAGCTGTCTCGGCATCAGGCACCAGCGTGCCAACTGCAGTTGGCAGTTCTGTTGCTGCTGCGCGTCAAAGCGCGAGCTGAGGCGGGTTATCTCACGGCGCATATCGCCGAGCCGCTGCAGCTTGCCGCTCTGTAACTGCTTATGTGTCCCTGCATACCCTGATGCTGCGCAAGGCTCATCACGCCTGTCGCTTGCTGCAGGTTGCTGGTGGGCCAGGCCTTCGAGTTGCACCTTGAATGAGTCTCATTCAATCCGCTCATCCGCGACCCTGAAACTCAAAAAGCAACCGAGCACTTATGCTATAGTAAAGTCTCCAGGGCAGAACAGGTGTTGAAGTTGGGTAATGGCATGCTGTAGCCCTATGTCAGGGGCATCTGCTGACTACTCACTTGTTGAAGTTGATGTTGTTCCTGATGTGATATTGTACTTCAACGGTGATATTCATACTTCAACTTCATGCCAACTTCAACTGTCATATCACTGCTCAGCGTCAAATAGCACGGCTCCACCCGTCTCAACTTCAACAACCAACAGCTCTTCTGGTGCGTCCAAGTGAGGCCAAGAATCTACCATTATCAAACTTCATCAGTTTGAGTGTCTTGACTGACTTCACTATAGCATAAGCGCTCGGTTGCTTTTTGGGTTTCAGGGTCGCGGATGAGCGGAGCGGATCTCAGACCGGGTTGCTCGCGCAGTCCACCTTGTCACCCATGTTCGCAGCAGCGGCAGCGGCGCACAGCGCGCGCTTGCTGGGATATCTGCACCTTCAGCATGTCCAGCCTGCGCTTCCACCGTGACAGCTTCCACCTGAGCGTTGCCCGCCTCATGGAGCGTGCCCTGCTCTGCTAACTCGCGGCGCAGCTGGAGTTCACGCAGCGGCCCCACAGTCTGCTGGATCTCGCCCATCATGGGCTCGTTTTCCTAGATGCGCAGTCCCTGTTCGCGTTGGGGAGCGCCTCCGCAGCCATCTTGAACCCCTGCAGGAAGCCATCACCGCCGCCGCCGCCGCCGTAGACGTTACCGCTGGCGCGACGGCGGCTCGATTCTCCGCCGTACGTTGAAGGCGGCGCTGTGCTCGCGCCATCGCAGAAGCCACCTGCAATGGATATATTGATACTGGGCGACGCCAATGCGAGCGCCTGCGGCGCCGGCGCTGCCATGGTGTTAATCGGCTCGCCTATTCTGAGTGGCACGCCGGCGCCCGTTATCTGAGAAGCCACATTGCCGAGAGCTGACGTGTGTTCGTCGAGCCATTAATGCGTGACCGCTCATGCATGTGCCTCACACCAAAGAAACCCTCTCTCTTGCAGGTGGAGCGGGAGACCGGCGTGGAGGAGGTGAACGCCCTCCTGAACGCTGCTGCGAGCGAGGGCCCGCTGAAGGGCGTCCTGGGCTACGAGACGCGCCCGCTCCGTGGACTACATCAATGAGGAGCGCAGCGACGTCATGGACGCGCCGATCACCACGGCGGTGAACGGCACGTCCGGCAAGCTGTACGTGTGGTACGACAACGAGATCAGTGCCTGCAAGTTATGCTGGTGATGGAAGATCATGTCCGTTACAATGGTCCCTGCATATTATGCTACTTGGAGGTGTATTATCCACGGTGGTGATTGGCACCACGGTGGTGAATGGCACGTACGTCATGCTGTACGTATGATATGACAATGAGGTCAGCGCTGCTACGTTGTTGGCGCTAGTGGAATGGAATCAAGGAAGGGGTGTGGATTTGATGTTGATGACATGCGTCAGAGGTATGCGTGTAGCCGCTGCGTTGCTGCGCTAGTGGAAGGGGCTTGCAGCGATCATGGTGGGTTACGGCACGCAATGACCTGTGTAGCAGACGCCATGCGCAGCGGTCTGACCATCTGGTACAGCATGCCTACTTCAAGAGTCATTGCGGTGCGCTGCAGTCAACGAGTACACGCACGGGGCACTGAACAGAAAGGCATATTTGCGCGCGATACCAAGGTGTCAAATCGTACGCGCGTCAGGTGTTAGAGTGTGGTACGCAAGTTAGGCCCGCCAGCTTCGCGCATCGTGTCATGATGCTGTCAGTGAAAGGAAGGCAATTGAGAGATCAAGACGTCTGCAATGGCCCTGAACACTTGCGTGGAAGGACCGCATCACCACGCTCTGCGAGGTTTTTGAAAGCAGAGGTGTGCGCGCAGAGGTGAGCATGCTGCACTTCAACGCGCAACTTCACTGTTGAAATGAACACTGTTTTGTAGCAGTCAGGTTGCACTTGAAGTTGTGCACTTGACGTTGCAGTTTGTTCGAGATCTGTTCGAGATCAGTTCGAGATCTTTTGCATGGATGACTCAGCAATCCTGAGCTGGAATGCCCAGGCTTGCTGTGCTTTGTAATATCACTTCCTTTCCTACACACTAGCACGTGTGTGTGACTTGTTGCTGTGATGGCTCAAGCTCAGGTTTCTCTGCACGGTGATTTGCGCGATGTCAATATTGCAACGGTTATGAGCCTTAAGCTCAAGCTGAAGCTAGAGTTATTCGACGGCAAGGAGGAGGATTGGCCTATGTTCGCCAACGCGTTCGAGTCGGCACTGCTGTGCGAAGGAGTCCCGGCATGCATGGTGCAATGGGGAGAGCAGTTCGACGTTGGGCTGCGGGTCAGCAACCAGCGCGTCTACGACGAGCTGGACGTCAGGATTTACTCAGCGTTGGTCGCCTGCGTGTCCCGCAAGGCGACTGACGTCCACTACATCCTACTACGCGACGGGAACAACAGGCACGGAAGGGAGTTCTTCAGGGCGTTGCAGCGGAGGTTCGAGCCGAGGAGCGTCAGTACGGCCATGGCAATATCGGACCAGCTGCACTCTCTGGAGATGGGGGAGCGCTCGGTGGCGGAGTATTTCGGTCACGCGCGCTACCTGCGGTCCAGATTGGCCACGCTGGGCATAGCGATGGCTGATGGCGAGCTGCTGCTGCTCTTGTTGCGGGGTCTCCCCAACACGGAAGGTTACCGGATGGCTCTTGTTGCGGGGTCTCCCCAACACGGAAGGTTACCGGATGGTGGCTACTAATCTCCGGTGCATGCCACGCATGGACTTGGATGAGGCGGAGCGGCAGCTCAAGGCGCACTACGACGCGGAGGTCGCAGCTGCGAGGACCGGCAAGGGCGCATCAGTCTTTGCAGCACAGGTTCCAGGCAAGGGTCTGGACAGGAGCGTGCCTCAAGTTAAGGGCGCGTGTCATTGGTTTGGGCGCGTAGGTCACTGGGCCTACGAGTGCAAACAGAAAAAGGCCGGCAAGAAGCCGGCGCCAGGGTCAGTTGCGGCAAAGAGGTCCTTGGCGAAGCAGCAGCGTCGTCAGCAAGAGGCAGGCGGCGAGGATCCTACACGGGCTTGCATCGCTCGGGTCGGAGAGTCGCAGGGTGAGGGCACAGCTTTAGCAGCAGCTGTGCCTCAGCAGCAGCAGGCGTCTGGCGATGTCTACATATACGTCGACAGTGGAGCAAACCGGCACATCATTGACCCTTTGCAGCTTGGGGTCGACTTGAGCTCAGTAGTTTCAGCATGGCGGCCCGATCGTATCCCGGTGGAGACTGCTCATGCTTCAGCTTCTGGGGAGGTCACGGTGTCGGTGGGCGTAGCCGACTTGCACATCAAGGTGCCAGTCAAGCACGGGCGCGAGGAGCAGCTGCTGGTGCGGGAGGGAGTAGTAATTCCCGGGTCAGGACAGTTACTGCTCAGTGCCTCACTTCTGACCAAGCATGGCGGCAGTGTCATTCTCAGCAAGCATCACTCCAAGTTAATTCTGCCGGGAGAACCTCGCGAGGAGGTACGTTTGGAGCCCTTCGGAGGCCTTTTCCGCTTCAGGGTGCGTCTGGACCGCAAAGGCGCACAGCTTGCTGGAGGCGGTAAGGAGGGCGCAGCCGCTTATGCAGCGAAGGTCTCTCTGCAGCGATGGCATCAGCGGCTGGGGCACCTCAACCTGGCGGACATGCGGAGGCTTGCAGATACGGAGGGGAGCGGAGTTCAACTTCCAGTTGGGGAGCTGGAGCCTTGTGAGACCTGCCATTTGGGCAAGGCAGCTCACCAGCCGCACCCCCCTCAGGCCACACAGGGTGCTACTGCCAAAGGACAGCTTTGGCACTCGGACACGGCCGGGCCCTACGAGGTGGAGAGCCGCAACAGGAGCCTCTACGCTCGGGTGTTCATCGACGAGGTATCTAGGTACCATGTAGTTTACTGTCACCGGCACAAGGGTGACCAGGTGGCACACGTGGAGCGGCTGCGCGGGGAGGTACTGGCGCCTGCAGCGGTGCATATGCACGAATTGCACATGGACTGTGCAAAGGAGTTCATTAGCGCAGATCTTCAGGAGCACGCGCGCTCGGCGGGGTACTTGCTCAGCCACTCTTCGCCGCACACTCCGGAGTCCAACGGCATCGCTGAGCGGGCTTGGCGCACCATCAACAGCAAGGCCCGCTGCATGCTGCAGCATGCCTCCCTCCCACTATTTCTATGGGAGCATGCAGTGCAGGCGGCAGTGTACCTCATCAACAGGAGCCCTCATTCAGCCATAGGGGGGCAGACGCCGTACGAGGCGTGGACGGGCAAGGTGGCGAACCTGGAGCACATACGGGTGTTTGGCTCCTATGCGTACGTGTGCGCGGAGGGCGAACAGGGCAAGATGACCAACAAGGGCTGGCGCGGGCGGCTGGTCGGCTGGTCAGAGTCTGTTCGCGGAGGATACCTTATCTACAACGAGCGCACCTGGCAAGTAGTGGTCAGCAGGAATGTCACCTTCATAGAAACGCCCGGAGAGTCGCCTGACACAATTGACGCGCCATCAGTGGGGGAGGGAGAACAGCAGCAGCCTCAACCTACTGGCGCGCACGCAGCAGATGCAGCAGACGCAGCAGCAGATGCAACAGATGTGGAAGCAGCGGAGCCCGGGGAGGGCGCCCGAGTAGCACCTGAGGCGTCGCGTACGCGCAGCGGGCGCGGTTACTCGGCTCAGCCTGCCGCGAGATTTGCTGCCTTGGCGGAGCAGGTGCCAGCAGACCCCAAGTCGTACAGGGAGGCTGTCTCGGGCACTGATGGCGGCAAGTGGCGGGCGGCGTGCGATCGCGAGATTGCGGAGCTGCAGGGCAGGGGCACTTGGAGTCTCATTCCACGCAGTGAGGTGGACGTGGGCGCCAAAGTGCTTGGCTGCACTTGGGTCTTCAAGACCAAGTTCGGCGAGCAAGGCGAGGTTGTTCGTCACAAGGCGCGGCTAGTAGTGCGGGGCGATCAGCAACGACCCGGCATCGACTTCGACGACGTCTACGCGCCCACCGCAGACATCAAGTCACTACGGTCTGTTGTGGCGCTAGCTGCTCATCACGGCTGGCAGCTACACATCTGCGACGTCATGAACGCGTTCGTCCAAGCCGACATCGACAAGCCTACATTCGTGCGGCAGCCGGAGGGCTACGTGCAGCGCGGAGCAGACGGCGAGCCTCTTGTGATGCAGCTGCACAAGGGACTTTACGGCTTGCACCAGAGCCCAGCGCTTTGGCACAGGAAGCTGATCGACTTTCTGCTGGAGCACGGCTTTGTTCAGTCACCGGCGGACGCTTGCGTGCTGCGCAACTGCAGCAACGGAGTCATCGTGGTCATCTACGTGGACGACGTGTTCACAACGGGCAGCACGGACAGCGGCGTGCTGCAGGCGACCGTTGACCTCATCGCCAGCGAGTTCGCCATCAAGGACCTGGGATTTCCCACGCGGTTCCTCGGCATCAACTTCACGCGCCACGACGACGGCAGCATCACGCTCTCGCAACCAGACTACATCAACACGCTGCTGGAGCGTCACCACCAGCTAGGCGCGCATCCGGCACACACCCCAGCGGCGACAACGGCTATTGCAGCAGAGGAGTTAGCGCAGCTGGAGGGAGCTCAGGTAGCAGAGTACCAGAGCATGGTTGGCGGACTGCAGTGCATAGCCACTTGCACGCGGCCGGACATCAGCTTTACGGTGTCGCAGCTACAGCGGCACATGGCGCAGCCCAAGCGGTGCCACATGGAGGCAGCCAAGCGCGTGCTGCATTACCTGATGGGCCACCCCACAGGTATCACCTACAGGCGGCAGGAGGGAGCGCAGCTGCAACTGGTCGGCTATGCGGACGCGTCGTTCGCCAGCGACAGCTCTACGCGGCGCAGTCAGACCGGCTACGCGTTTCTGCTCTGCGGAGCGGCGGTAGTTTGGCGCTCGAAACTGCAGCCTTGCGTCACGCTTTCTTCAACGGAGGCGGAGTACGTGGCGCTTTGCGAGGCTAGTAAGGAAGTGCGGCCTTTGGCGCAGCTGCTGGAGTTTCTTGGCGCGGAGCAGGGGGTGGTGCGCATTATGGAGGACAATGCAGCGGCGATCCATTTAGCTGCGGACGCAGGTGCCTCGCAGCGCACTAAGCACATTGATGTAAAGTACCATTATGTGCGCGAGCAGGTGCAGAACGGACTAGTATCAGTAGAGTCAGTGCGCACACAGGAGCAGCATGCAGATGTGCTGACCAAAGTGCTAGGCGCAGTTCAGCACCACTTCCACATAGCGGCGCTTTTGGGCAGCGCATGATTGCAGTTGTTGTTTAGTGGCAGCGCAGAGTAAGGCACCAGGCTCTGTCACGGTTGTCATTTCAGTTTTGACAGTCAAGCTCATGGGAGTCTTGACTGGGGGAGGGTATTGAAATGAACACTGTTTTGTAGCAGTCAGGTTGCACTTGAAGTTGTGCACTTGACGTTGCAGTTTGTTCGAGATCTGTTCGAGATCAGTTCGAGATCTTTTGCATGGATGACTCAGCAATCCTGAGCTGGAATGCCCAGGCTTGCTGTGCTTTGTAATATCACTTCCTTTCCTACACACTAGCAGGTGTGTGTGACTTGTTGCTGTGATGGCTCAAGCTCAGGTTCCTCTGCACGGTGATTTGCGCGATGTCAATATTGCAACACACAGCTGCAGGTATGAGCAAGGGAATGTTTTTTTAATTGAACAACGGAACCACGTCTCGCAAACTGCAACTGAGGGTCAATTGGGCATTCGGGTGGCACCACATCGTGAGGTGAAGCGCAAATACGGCGTTTCAATGCACCAGAGTTGCTGTTGCCATCGGCAGTCATCCATGAGCCTGCTGGCAAGTGAAGCACTGATGCCCAAGGTGAAGTTAGCTTCTTGTGAAGTTTATACTTGACCCCATTCCAGGTACGAGCTGTTTTGCGGTGTGCCGTGCACTTGTAGTGAACGAGACTGACGCAGGTGAGCCGGCAGCCCCATGCAGCCCCCAGCGAAGTCGCGCTTTACAAGAACTTCAACACAGTACAACAAAGTTGCCGCACACGAGTACGTAGTGTTAATCTCAGAAGGGCCTTCTCTAGCACATGCGTAGTGTCAGTGTCCACTCCTCCTATCCTCCTCCCACACACGTTGCTTCACTCTTCGGCTTCATTACACTCCATGATTATGGCTTACTGGACTCCTTCTGGTGTTGCGTTGTCTTGCAGTGGGGCAACAGTATGAGGATGGCTGAGCCGGTGGCCAAGGCGGATATTATTAAGATGGTGGAGCAGCGTCCTTATGCTCGTACCGCCAACTTCTTCGGCTGCGCTCGCTCCCAACGCGTGCGGCTAGGCCCTACTGGGTCATCATACTCTATTATGATATGTGGCTGCCATCACTGGTGTCGGCGTTGCGGGGTTAGCACTCAGGCCCTTGTGATGTCTGTACTGCTACTGCTAGCGTTCTGTGTGTGTTGAGTGTCAAGGATTCACCTCATGGCCGGTGCTGGATCTGTCATGAGCAGCCGCTGCGCAGGGGAGCGACCTGCAGCGAGCATCAATCGATCAGGCGTCAATATGCAAGATGACGTTTGAGTGCATCAGTCCTGCGTCTGTTCGTGTCCTTGCTGCACGAATTCAAAATCTGAGGTAGCTCAAACATCACGAGCGCTGCCACCTGATGTTGATTGCGTGCGGCTGCCACCGCACCTGCATTGCACTGATTACGCTTCACCCCCGGGGTCCAAGCTCCCCTCCCCCCCCCCCCCGGCTCCGCGACGCCAAAACCCCCTCTCCCCCCCACTTCCTATTGCGGCCTATTATCAACACCCCTGACCTATTAGAGGGTGTTTTTGAACAGCTCTCAGTGTGTAGAGTGCGATGGTGAAGTCAAATAAAAAAAAGGATTCGATGTTGAGGTTTTCCCCAGCGTCCAAACTTTGCCCCTGCGCAAGCATAGCAAGGGTGGCCTCGCCCTTTTACTCGACATAGGTGTAGCACACTCAAGGCACACATCTTAAGGCGATGAACGGCCATTCACAACAACGAGAAAAGCCATGTTTGCATTAGCATGCTGCTATAATGGTATTGGCCTTGCCGGGAGCTGAATCGCTGAACACCTGATGACATGTGGACACCACATGATTTGCAATGTAATACTACTATGGCACACACAGGGCAACAAAATGACAATGTATTCTTCATTGCTCATGTTACATAGTAGTATAAAAAGCACTAAAGCAAGCTATGGCATGCAGCTGCAGCAGCAGCCACTATGTGTGGTATTGCACAGCGGTGATCACTCGGTCGCGCGTACTAGTGGTGGTGCGCGTTTCACGTCCGTCGTCCGCCATCATCTGAGACCGCTTGCGTTTGGCCCTGGTGCCACTGGCATCACCACGCGGCAACTCGCTTTGTGCAATCTCAGCAATGGCAGCATCAAGCGCATCTCTGTCAATCTTGCTGAGTACGTACTCGAACGACTCGGAGCCATCAGCACCCTGCACCGCTTTGGACGTCAACGTGATAGGGGCCAACACATGCGCAATGTCATAGCACTGATGATCGGGCTCGTTCAAAACGTAAACACTGTCCACGTCAGGGCCGCTAGTGTCAGCTTGCGTAGCTTTGTACCAGTGCGCAACCACCACGATCGTGCCCTCATAGCTGTCGAGGTCAACTGGCTCTCTGTACTCGACTCTACGACGACCTGCAAGCTTGATCAAACGCTGCACCTTGCCAAGCCAAAAATGGTATGGCTGTTGGCTGTTGCGGTTCTCCGAGCTGTTTTCGAATATCATTGCAAAATCGCCTTGCAGACCCAGCATGCGTCGCTCACGCTCCAGTGCCTGCAGCATCACAGCACATTACAACAGGAGAAAACAAAAAGCGTTACTACATAATTGTATGGAGATACTTTTTGTGCAATGAGCAAATATGATATCACAAACATCTTCCATGTTACAGTATTTGAAGTGTAAAGTTAGAGTCAAAGTAAATAGAGCACCCATGCAAATGGCACTATCTCGGTACGAAATATGAACATGGGTTGGCAGAACAATCATTCCCATACTAGCATCACAAGTCCACAAATCGCTACACCGCGTACTTGATTTACTGTTGCAGATGTACATGTGCATACAGTTCGAGTACATAAAACCGCGTTTGTCTGCCAGACCACAACTTCCGCAGAAGCTCTCCTGGAAACACACACTCAATTCCACAACATTCTGATGTGCGCATAACACCACTCAATTCCACAAGGTTCTAATGTGCGCACAACACCAGTATGCATGTACCAACAGTAAAGAAAAATATCACCTGCAATGCATGTACCAACAGTAAAAAAAGATCACCTGAAACACTGTCCGCTGGCTCGGTGCTCCGCTGGTCCCTTGAGTGACACGGGTCAGCCGGTCCTTTGAAAGCTTGGCACCAGGCTTGACATGGTTCAGCTCCGACACCAGCTGCTGTATGGAGACAAGCCCACGCTCTGGAACCTCGACGTGAGGACAAATCTTCGTACGGCTGCTCGAAGGCCCCGGCCCCCCCTCGCACTCGATGGTGACCATCGCAGGCTCGCCTTCCGTGGGCGCATCACTAATGGCCTCTGTGATGAGCGTGTCCACAACGGCGCGCAACTCGCTGCGTGCGTTGTCGCTGTCGCGGCTTATGCCGCCAACAATCACCTCCTGCTCCACCCCCAAGTCATCCTCAACCACATCAAATGTGTGAGTCGCCAGCCCTGGATGATCACTGAGCTCCTCATCACTAGGCTGAATGGCAGCCAACGCCTTGGCTCCCAATGTGTGAGGATGATCCGTTTCATCTCCATCGTCATCGTCTGTGTCAGACTCCGAGCGCAATGATGGCGCATCGTCTCTGCAAAGGCAAGCAAACATAATGGTTAGCTGCTTGCATTGCATGGTAGTATCCGCTCATGATATTGTGAGACTTCAGTGCACGTCATGATGGTGCTGCCAGTGACATGCTGAATGTGCCATGCATAAGCTTACCATAGAGCATGCGATGATGGGCGTGCGGTCACTGGCAGTAGTCTGCATCAGCAAAGCAGTAATCACGCTATGCAAGTCCACAGAATGCAGCGGCACTTCAAAGTGGACTGCAGCAACACTTATGGTGTACTTGTAGTCTAATAGGCAAAGATTGGTGTAACAAAAGGGATGGCCTCTATCATCTCCAAAACGATGCCAGCACCGCTGATTGTATAGTATCAAACATGATGATTGGATGATCTAGGGATGCTGCGCATGCGTGTTGAAGAGCACGGTCACAAGCGTACCATTTGGCATGCATGCATACCTCGCCGCTGTCGCTGGCTGACCCCGGCCCGCTTCTGGTAGCGCCGCACTGCGGATAGGCGCCTGTGCTCCAGCGGGCCTGTGATAACAGTGGCATCGCATCCTGTGTGAACATGTGCAGAGTGAGCAAACCATTCAACAAGTTGTCCTGGGTCATGGTAGTTTTTGCCTGCATTTCTCCCTTGTTCAGCCCCTAGAAAGACGAAGCTAGTACTACCTGTGGTTCGCCTGACGACATCACATAGGCTAGTGCTACGGAACCACAAAAAAAACAGTTACGATCACATTGAACTACAGCAGCACGCACCTGTTAGGAACTGCAGGAATGGTGTTCATGGGCGCCTCGTGTCCCTGATCATCATGGTCTGCTGTCCGCATGTGCAGAAGTGCTGTCTCCTCTTCTGCCCATGGCTCAATGTACCACTGATCGGCCTCCGCAAATGTTGAAGGCAGAGCTGTAGGAAATCCAGCCGGCGGTGAGAGCAGGTGTTTCAGGGATGGGGGTCTAATGCCCAAGCTCCAGGCAAAAGTCGTTGCTCGCTGCTGACCAAGCGTCCATTGTAGTGTCAGCTCCGCGTCGCTGCAAAACCAGGCAACACACATGTAGGCCTTCCAGAGTTCATCTGACTGTAAAGCTGGGTAGGAATAACATTTGATTGAGAGTACGTACTTCTCAGTACATCAATAGCGAGCCTATGAGTACTCCAATAGCTTGAAGGCCTGCCGCCAACTCATTGAAAGCAGATGCGCTTTGAAAGCGTGGGTGTCATGCCCATGTTGCATCACTTGTGTATGAGGCACGAACTCTAAATGCCACCACCGAAGCACCACCCTTTGCACAACATCAAGAGGACGCATTCTCAGCTGACAATGTGTAAAAAGGCAGGATCTAAAGCTTCACACACATCGTTCCGCTGTGAAATGCTACAGCAGTTTTTTGTATCATTTCCTCACCTGGGGTACACTGTGAGATCTGCAGCAGCAGGATGCCCATCAGCACCATTGTCATTGCCAGGCATGGCATCCTGCAGCACAAATGGCATAGCGAGAAAAGGTACATGGGATAAGGTGGCATTGCGCAATTTGCAGGAAACTTAATCCTAACCCCTGTGTTGCTGTTATCAAAAATCAAAATCTGCATACAGTGGTGCAGCTTTTCACATCAAAGTGTAATGGTGCGAATTAGCCATGGCAGAACACATGAAATGACTCCGTCTGTCAATGTAGCGGATTTACTGACCTTGTGCCACACATCACACAGTTTCTCATGGCTGCGTTTCTTTAGCGGCGCATCAGGGTTGCACATCTGCTCTTCCACATGCCAGTACTTTGGCACCGCGCGCAAGGCATCGTGGTGTGTGTAGATGCGTTGCATTGTAGATGATGCGCCGCTTCCGCAGAGCTCCGAGAACACCTTCTCACAGCAGTCGCTGCCATCTTGCATGAGAGCACAAGGCAGCCCAGGGGTGAAGTCCCGGAAGAACCTGTGCAAAGCGCAGTGCCACACACACACACATGTTACCATGGCAATCATGAAATTACAATAATCTGTACATGGTTACATCCTGCAGAACATGAAAACACGGCAGACCCCGCAGAGAGCTAATGAGGGGTGTTGGCATCTGAGATCTACTGAGCGTACATGCGCAATCATATATAGTGATGCACACCTGATGTAGAGCTGGTCATAATTCATTGCAAAGGACGTACAGCGTCATCATAAATACAGCCTCAGCA
Organism: Tribonema minus; assembly: GCA_017506865.1. NCBI lineage: Eukaryota > Xanthophyceae > Tribonematales > Tribonemataceae > Tribonema > Tribonema minus. The sequence continues at coordinate 85,553 of JAFCMP010000171.1, forward strand.
GAAGAAAGAAGGGCACCTGATGATGAGGATGACGTTGTGCACAGAGATGGTGATGTCCTCATAGCACTCCCTGCTGATGAAGTTCGCTTTCAAGGTGAGCCGCTCCGCGCGTAGCAGCCAAGAGCGCCACAACCGCAAGAAGTGCAGCACAAATGATGCTGCTTCGGCTCTCTCAGCCAACGTCCAGCTGCTGCTGAAGAACACCGACACGTAGTTCCAGATCACCTGGGCAACGTGCACATTGAGGCTCTTGAGATCAATGCAAAATGGACCCTCAACTGCAGTGGTATGACACTGATTCGGCATGGCATACGCCTGCAGTATGGTACATGCCCCATGACAGCACTGCGACAGAGCTCTTCGATGACAGTAGCGTTCGCAAAGCCAGGCAGGCACACGCGCACGCATTGCCACAGTATGCCACACAAGCCACTAGCAGTTGCATATCCACGTTTAAGGCAGCTTGAAGCCTGCGCGCGGAGGTTGCACGCAGCTTTGAAATGGTGATTCGATTTGCAAGCAGTGCTTGAAGCACCTGCGGTGTTATGCGGCCAATCCTATAATAGACTTTACTTCTTACTGCTAAAGCTAAGGCCTATGATGATCAGTCTGTCCCTGATGGCGCTTGTTGCTTCGACTAGAAATGCACATGTACCTCAAGGTAGGCACTGGTCCCATGTGTGGGTGTGCCGTGGCGACTTGCAAGGGTAGCAAGGCCTGCCCTTACTCTCCTGAAGGCAAGGCGTTGGCAAGCCGCCCAGTTTTGCCTATCTGTGCGCTCGACGTCGTTCGCACGGAGCCCGTGCTGCGCAAATGGGAGCTGGTCAAACACGGCCTTAACGTGGCTCATGTGTGCCATGTAATCACCCATCGCCAGCACCCGCGTTGCAGAGTCCAAGGGGTTCATCAGCTTCTTCCCGTTGTGGATTGGGTCCTGCGAATGGATGCCACGCACTTCCCCACCTGCAGCAACATGCGCGAGACCGTAAAGCTATAGAGTGAAAAATGAGCATTCGGCAGGCTGTAAATTACCTAGTGGCAGCCTGAGACTCATACATATGCAAGGCCTGAAAAATCAATACACAGTGCTTTTTTAACCTGGTGTTGTGTACCTTGTTGCCATGCACTGAACAGGAAGCCTGGTGCTGGCAGGTAATATCTGCTGCCGCGCTCCCCAGATCCTTGGGCACGGTAGTCCTCAAGCTGCAGTTTCCGCCTACGAGCATCTCCATCCGACGCATGGCCAATCAGGGGGCCCAGCGCATGCAGCAAATGCGTGCGCCACAGCTCGGCTGCATGTGTCCATTGGCTGCGCACAAAGTCTGCATCGAACCTGTTGCACACCGCCTGCAGAAAAACCAAGCCAAAGCGCGCGTCAGTGTCAATATCATGGCTAAGCAACAGATATTGTCGTCAGTGTTGTTGTGATTTAGCGAGGTTCAACGTGTTGTGTTACGTTTGAGATGTCCAATAAATTAAATATCACAATGGCGGCAGAGATGCCGTAAACATTTATACCAGTGCAGCAACCTGCAGCATTGTCAGCTCCAGCGGCATATAATATAGTGACAGCAATATGTATGCTCCATATATATGATGCATCACTTACCTGTACCATGACACAGAGTTTTGGCAGCTGTGAATGCAGGGGGTTGATCACCATGACTCTGCCATAGCCCCCTCGTTTCTTGCCTGCAAACGCCTGCACGATGACATCGTAGCCGTCACCTGCACACAACCATCAACATTTGCAACAGTGCACATGAGATTGTAACAGGTGGTACTCATACTGCAATGTTAGACTCGTCTCGTTGAGGTGTTTGAAGTCGTGGCATAGAATGCAAAAAGTACTGTGTCTGATAAGCTAATGCATATTTAACGGTCTCAGACAACTGTAGATCAGCGATAGATCATAAAAATACCATCAGGTCCAGGTGGCAGGTCGACGCGGACACCATCCAAGCTGCAGGTGTGGCCGTCGCCTTCGTCGCCGCAGAAGCCCACCAGGGTGTTTGAAGCTAGGTCAAATGTGACGGAAGAGTCGATCTTCGTCTCGTCCTCTGACATTTGCGTAGGCACAGGCCCAATTATGCCCTTCGCCTCCTTCAGGCGCTTGTACACTGCTCCCAAGCGCTTGAACGCTTCCGGGTTCAAGGACCCTGTGTAGACATACTGTGCATCAGAGAGAACAATGCGCACATCAGATTGGAAGCATGAGCATTGCAATGGAAGAAGCATTGCCATACCAGGCACATCAGAGTACCACCACTGTTTGCACTTACGCCAGTGCGAAGGCCCTTGCGGACAGTCTCCACAGTTGGCCCACCGATGTTGAGCTGCAGAAGCGACGTGACCCTGGGCCCTGCCCAGAATAGAAGCACCTGGTACAGGGCATGTGTTGATGGTGACCACCTGCACAGTGTCAGGCACACGTAAAATGATTGATGTTAAAGGCTGGTAGCTTACATTGACCAAAGATGTGTGTAGCCCTTGAAAGCCAGCGTCGGCGTTGTGCCGTCAACTGTTGAGAGTACAGTGCGGCAAACTAATGATCATGCTCTCTCCGCATGCCTTTCAGGTGCTTGCTAATCCATGCGTCAAGTCAGCCAAGTTTCGAGTCAGCCTTCAGCATTCATGCAGGCACCAGTACACCAAGTGGCGGCTACACCTGCATATTCAAAGTTGAACTTGAAGTTCGAGATCTTGTTGCCACATCTTGCCTGTTGCCTGACGCGCCTGCAGCATTCATATTCCGCGCGAGGTCCCTGATGAAGTTCATGAGCACTGCCTGATCAGCGCCTAGTCTGCCGCGATCATACGCGCGGTTGAGGTCATCAACGATTTTACGCATGTCGCCGCGACCAGCTGCCGCCTCCAGACGTTGCCGTAGACCGAGCACCTGCACGCTCTTCCGGCAGATGACGGTGCTCTGCCGAAACAGCTGCACCAAAGAAGACCGTATAACGTGTAAGCGGAAGAAGCTGATATGATACAGATACATACAGATACACATCTGGGCAACAGCGTGCTGCAGCTCACCTGGTACCTGAGCTCACGATTATCTTCGCGCAACTTGCGTGCTCGATCTACCAGTTCAGGCCTGCCCATGTACCTGTACGAATGACACACATGGACAGGGCTCGCAAGTCAAACGAAAAGTGGCGTTGCTCGATTTACCAGTTCAGGCCTGCCTAGTACCTGCACGAATGACACTCAAGGACAGCCGACTCGCAAGTCAAACGAACGTGGCGTTGAGTGACAGAAACCAAGTGCAGTGATATATATGAGGGGTTCCAAGGAAACTCAGACATAGTACCTACCTCATGTTTTTGTGGCTCCCATGCGTAGCCTGACCCGCCTGCCTGATCATCCGTCTGCGGAAGTCATCCAACTTTGGAATAGATGCGCAGTAGCCGCACATGCCGTGACCAAAAGCTGCGTTGGCATCGGTTTGGATTCGCAAGCACTTGCGGTGTCGCACAGTCCCACGCAGCAGTAGCATCTTTCCTTGGGTGTCGTCACCGTCAACATCCTCATCAGACGCCACATAAATGGGATCTGCCTCCGAGACAAGGTCGTCGTTGGAAGCTCCGGCAGCGTCAGTCTCCTGCATGTACTGCAGAAGAAAAGCTGGCGCTGCAGATACAACGGCCAACAGTAAGCATACAATGAGAAAGCACATACTAAGCGCACACGTACAACCCCCATAATATGTTTTAATGCGAACAGCGACGTACATAGTGTATGCCGTGTGCTGCTCACAATGTGCCACAATGGCCAAACGGCCATATTTCATGATGTAAAGAGCATACATCACATCTGGTTGTAAGCATACATAAAGTATATGCATGGCACATCCCTCATATCCTATAGTGTACGTATGCTTGCATGTGTGAAATGTGAAATGAGGGTTTTGTTGGGCTGTTGTGCAGTTCAGATACTGACATGACCCGCATATGCACCGCTGTGTGCTAAGTATACCGAGTCTCAAATTGCCAAACCAAGTGATCAGTAAGCATGCAGTGGGCGACTGTCGTTGAAACTGCATACATTCTGTCGGTGGCGTGCATCGGATTCAATTTGGGTGTACACTACAGCTATAGCTGGGCCTCTGTGGCTCCACGGTATTCCACACATAAAGCGACAGTCGCTACAATATGCAATGTCGTGCCTATGAGGTGCTACTTGCCTGGCTCCTCCACCGGATCGATGTACCACTCTGCTCCTGCTAGTCCGCTGTCCTTCAGTGGCTGCACGCTGTACTCCTTGCTGGCGTAAAAATGTTTCTGCCTGTACCAGCCGAAGCACAGTTGCCTCAGTCCACGCTCCCTGCCATGCATGCATCAAATCACATGTGATTTGGCTAAGTGGCAGGGTACGTGGTTCTATGAGCACCATTGACTGTGATCGCTCAGCAAGTGCAAGCGCTTGCAATAGAGTGGGCAACAAGCAAAATGCGCCTCTTATACTCATCAGCAGTGGCATGCATCATGCATGTATATGCAGCTGTAGAACAAGCAATCGCACTAGTATCATGTGGCTGGCATATGCAATGCCACCATCAACAATGCCGCTGCGAGTGGTCATAGGGGCACCGCATCTGCATTGTCACCTGCTCACAGCTAGCCCAGTGTCATCAGCTGCTGCTGCTTTGAAGGGCAGCTGCGCCTGCCTCAGGCCACTTGCAACGTGCTGCTGGTGTCTCTCACTCCGGACGTGCTCCTTGCAACGCTGCTTTGCGTCTAGGCACTCATCCATGAGTGCCGGCAGAGCCAAGCAAAAGCCATCAAAGCCGCATGCTCTGTCCCTGATGCAGCTGGGGCACCGCACCTGTCGCCCTTCCCTATCCACCACCAGGTGCCGATCTAAGTCTGCCACATACGCCTCCAAGCCAAGCCATTGCTGCTCCTCTGCATCAGTGCGCCGTACATGAGTGGGCGCAGCGGGCGCTACCTCCATGGTTGTATCCTCAGAACCCGCCGCGGATCCTGCACGCAATGCAGCATACCAAAAAAAAGACCAGTAGGAAACAAAGTGAGTGCCACTGTAACGCATGCATGATAAAATGGGTCTGTTTCAAATCATTGCTGCTTCAGAACGGCATTGATCACATGAAGTACGCGAAATGCTGCTGTTCACAGCAGCCATACCTGGTGGCACGTGGTGCATTCGATGAGTCACAGATGTCTCCAACAATACTTGTGTTGATGACGTGATCAGTGTCGGCAAGCGAGTTTAAGTGGCACCAGCTGCGCTTTGTGGCAAGCATTGCGCAGCTTTCTCCTTGTGACTGCTATAGACATCAATGACAAGCAGCTGACATTCCTTACCAGTACAAAGCACGTGTTTGCGTTAAAAAGTAGTGCTGTTGGAGGCACGTTGCGTTGAAGATAGTGCTGGCCGAGACAAGGCACCCTGTTGCTTTCCGCTTCAATATGCCGTCAGTGGCAACGTTCAACACTTGCCTTCATCATCAGCACTAGCATCCCTGAGTGTGCCAATGTTTGACGCCAGAGGTACTGGCGCAGCTGCAGCCGCGCAATGCTGACACTGTTGCTGGCGCTTCTGTTGTCCTGGGGTCCCGATGTGCGCCTTGAAGTTGGCCAATGACGCTGTTGCATGTATGGCCGGTTTGGGGGTGCCACCGCTGGAGTAGACTTTCTGGCAGCATAGGCAGAGGACCTCAAAGGCCTTGTTCAGCGGATCCTCCTGTCTGTATCCTGCACGCTGCTGTATCCTAAAGTGCTCAAAGCCCAGCCCTTGCGGCGGTGGTGGGCGCACTAGCTGCTCCGCGTAGCTCTCCAAGCCAGCAAGAAAATCTGGATCAGCACACGACAGAAAGCATGCACGCCTTCTGAGGAACGGCAGGCACTACATTCAGCAGATTCAACAAGTTGCTACATACTATACCCCCCTATTGGTGAAACGCCATGCACAAACGCACAGCGTTCTACATGACAGCAACCCGAACAAGCGAAAACTACACAACAAAAAACGATCTCAGGTGTGCTGTTGCTGCCGCTGCTGCTGCTGCTGCTGCTGCTGCTGGCGCTGCTGCTGCTGCTGCTGCGTCTACTGCTCAATCTGCTGCTGTACTTGCCTGCTTTGGCGCCTCCGCCTGCAAGGCTGAGCTCCGCCAGCTGCACTCGGGTGTGGCCTTGATATGCAGGGTTGCCTGTATCGTGCAGCGCAGGGCCGCAAATGCTGCAGAACACCTTTGTGCACTCCTGGCAATATTCCACCCCTGCCGTCCCATCGCAGCTGCCGCACCCACTGGCTAAAAATAGACTGCGGGCCCCAGCACACGCATCCGCATTGCTATGGACCTTCTCGCAGCACACACGGCAAAGCGGTCCAAGGGTGCCTTGTGATGAGGCAAAGCGACATGGAGTGCAGATTTGCAGCAGCACGGGGTCCTGTTGCTGGGTGCACCAGACACAGGAGATGAGCACGGCTCCTGCAGAATGAGCCTGTGCTGCCATATTTACCCTCCACCGCCTGTCACCTACCCATGACACCCACTAACTCAAAGACCTCGGATTCGAGCAGATCTCATCCAGCCGAATTCAACGGTGGTACTGCCGGGTGTTAGTTACATGATTAAGCGAAGTTAATAGACTTTCAAGTTTCAAGGCTCATTTACCCCCCCCACTCCCGTCGCGGAGGCAGGGGGGGGGGGGGGGGGAGCTTGGACCCCGGGGCTTCACCGACAGTGTGCCCCCTTGGAATCCAGAAGTGGCAGCAGTGGATCTGTTCATATGCCATATCCTTGCTTGCTAGCAAACAAGACACAAAGCCCAAAGCTGCTGGCAAAAGTGACGTTATGATTGCGAGGTCATAGGCTTATCGCTAATGACTCTTTCCTTGTGTGGTGTTGTAGCAGTTTGACGTTGCATGTAGAATGTACAGTACCACGGCTTATGTGTGAGTTTAGACCGGTTTTGGCTTGCGCAAGAGCTGCCAGCACAGTCAAGTCAGGTGGAGATATCAATGAATTCAAATTCATTGCTGTCCTGTGATTTGTCACGGAATGCATGTGCACTCAATGCAGCTCTCCTTCTCCGAAGTGAGACTCAAACGCAACACGCCCCCCCCCCCCCCCCCCCCCCCCTTCAAACTGCAGTCAACATCACATAATCAAGCCAAACTTAGGGTTGCCCTGCCGAAAAGCATGCTGGTCCCGTATTGAATCAGGTTAATGGAGGCCTGGGTCACCTTTGACAGTGCCCAGAACTGAGGACTATGCCAACACGTCTGAATCATATCTGTAGGAGAAATGATCACAGGGTATCAGGCGCTTGTGCTGAAAGAACTAGTCCTGGTGCTGCGGGAGGTCCAACCCAACCCCAACAAACCCCACCCAAGCCTCACCCCGTCCCCACTATTCCATTCCGCTGCACCAACGCTCCTCTCCGCGAGCAGGCCAGCGTTAACGTAAAGGTCACCCACCCATGTCGCTGCCATAATGGTCCCAGTTGCATTCAGGCCAGGGTACACAAACCACTGGGTACCAGGCACATTGGTGTCTCAAAGGAGCAGCAACAACACACACAACTACTGCAACAGCAGCAGTAGCAGCTGCAGCGGCAGCAGCGCCAACAGGAGCAACAGCGACCACGGTGGCAGCCGCAGCAGCAGCAGCAGATTCAGCGGCACTAAATGCGGGAGGGGCGGCAACAGGCTGAGCAGAGGTGGCGCCAGCAGCAACACTGGCGACCACGCCAACGGCGGCAACGGCAGCCGCACCAACCGTAGCCGCAGCGGCCAGCTCCGCTAGTGCTGCCACAGACGCTGAGGGGCGCAGCCACTGTGCTTCTTAATGGTGGCAGCATCGCTGCCTAAGCTGGCGCAACTACTCAGCCGCGCGGTTGCGCCGCTCCATGATGGCGGCGAGCGAGTCGCGCTGCGTCGTGCGGACGCCTCCTCAATAGGCCCCGCGTCCGTTGCCGCGAGCATGGTTTCTTGCTCTTGGCGTTCACAGTGACTGCGGTCGGAGATCCTTGCCCCAAGCATGACCCTGCCTGCTGAACCCCGCATTTCGGCCCCGGGCCAAAACAGTTGGGTTAGCGCGGGGGTCAAGCCCTAGGTAACATCCACTGGGCGCCCACGAACACTTGCAGTCACTAGGGCGCGCCTGTCCCTAGGGCACGTGACAATGTACGAATCTGGCACAGTTAATGAACTAGTCGGTATATGTGTATGTATAGCTTTTCGCTTGCGCAGGCTGCGCGTTCACCAGCGACGACCGGCGGTCTTCACAGCTCGCCGGATTGAACTTGAAGTATCGGACAAGACAAGCACCCGCCCAGAGCGTCCGTGAGGTCGCCACCTGCCCGCAAGTTACAGACACATGTAGGACGTATGCACTCCCAGCTTGGCGCTTGCGCAGGCTGCGTGTTCACCAGTGGCGACCACCGTTCATGACAGCCCGAGGATTAAAGGGCCAGACAGGACATTGTCAAGCGCTGAGATAAGCGCGAGCGCCACCGCTAGCTGCCACGCAGGCTACAGACACATGTAGGCTTCGCAAATTACCAGCATGGCGCTTGCGCAGGCTGCGCATTCATCAGCGGCAACCGCCAATCATGACAGCTCGCGTGTTGAAGTGCCAGACGAGACATGCGTTCAGCTGAGCCAACAGCACCCGCCACCAGCTGCTGCAATGCTCAGTTACAGTGCGTATTTCAGGCACATGCAGGCTAGCTTGTTTCTTACCAGCTTGACTCCTTTTTTGCCTGTATTTCAGGCTAGCCTTACGTATGACTGTAGCCCAATCGAAGAACGCCAAGGTGCGGAATGGCGTGAGGCCGTAACACGCATTATAGCAGCTCAACGACAATCACGTTGCGACCAAGCGCCTGTTTGTGCGGACTTCTTACACGAGGGTTTGAAATGTGCCGGGTATGTCTGCAGATAAGGCATGTTGATTGTGGAGACTTCAAGTCTGCGAACGACAAGATCTTCGGGCGGTTGCGCGTTCAGTGCACCCGTATGGAATCTGAAATGTGCTTGCACGTGGCATGCCGTACACAAGACAATCGCGTCTAATGTTGATGGTTTATTATGTGGCTCACACTCAAAGAACATGTCCGCCGACAAGAATGCCACCGCTGCCGCCGCTCTCATTGCACACATGACGAGCGACCCCACTCTCGACCCTGCCGATCGAAACGCGGTCAACGCCTTCATTTTCCGTTGGGCCTCTGAGCAGGTGCAGTTGCATGCCCGGTACAAGGCCCTGCTAGCGGAGGGTAGGCAAGGAGACGCAGCTCAAGTAAGGGCTGATAACGGCGGCTTCGTCAACTGCGCCGCAACGCTAGAGTCCGTCATCACCAAGGCTCGCCGAACGCTGCCTGAGGGCAGCGCATGGGCGCGCCATTGCTATGCGCCGGCGCTAACAACCATGGTGAATGATGCGAGCGCCGCCAGGGTCGACTGTGCCTCCCCGAGCCGTCTTGAATATTGCACCGGCGAGATAATTAGGTGGGCGACTGAGCAGGCGGAACGCGCTGATCACCCAGATGCCGAGAAGGTCGCGCTGGCACTTGGGGCGCTCGGCGGTAGACGCGCCAAGGAGGTGCTGTACGGCAGCGAGCACCCGATGCGCAAGGTCGGCGAACACCGCGTTGCCGCCGTGCTCTGCGTGAAGGGCAGAAAGCGCGAAGTTTCGGAGGAGGAGTTTGACACAATCATCGCGGCCGATCTTTACTTGCACGCCGTCGCCTTCGTGCGCAGCCGCATCCCTTGTGAGACTGTCGCCGACGTCAACCGCGCGGAAGCACGGATGCTCAACCGTATGGAGAGCACCCCTCTGCTGCGCAAGTTCAAGTCCGCGTTCCTTGATCACTTCAAACACCGCCAGAGGGCGGGCGTCAACCTCATGAGGACGCTGTACGCCACGGAGATGACAAAGGGATCTCAGCAATCGCTCGTCGACACCGCAAGGGTGCTCTGTCATCGCCCTGTCAGGCACGCCGCGAGACACTACGATCTGATTCGGGCGGTGGAGGCGGACACCTCTGAGCCCGCAGCCGCCGAGCCGGAGCCAGTCTGCTCGCCCTGCGCTACGTTGGCCGCCGAGCCGGAGCCGGTCTACTCGCCCTGCGCAACGTTGGCCACCGCACAGGACGACACCCGGTCCGTCGCAGACACACTTCCAGATGCGGTCCAGGACGAAAACGTACCGACCAGGGCCGTCAAGCGCCAGAAGACAGCACCCTCCATGCGTATCGAAGACGCCGTCACCGTTGTCATCCTCTGCGCCGCTGTGGCTGCGCTGAAGAACAACGGTCACACCAAAACCCAGCTGCCGCCGCACTGACATACCAGCCGAACGGCTTATGAAGTGCGCCGGCGAAGTGGCTGCTGCCGTGTCACTGGAGTGGAGGGGCTGCGAAGCACACCTGCGCGGCAAATGCCGCCACAACATCGTGTACAAGTCATCTGAAACCGTGCCTGCCGCCTAGTGCAACTTGAACAGGTCATGCCGAGCCCAGTCGGACATGAGGTTGCTTGCCAGCGCAGGCTTGAAGCGGGAGCACCATCCAAGCGGCCGAGGCACAAGGCGCCGCTGCCTCTCTTGTGCGATGATTTGGTAAGGCGCATTCGGCGCGAGGGACACCAGATCAGTGAGCACCTGAATGCCGAATACCACCGTGAGCGCTATGCAGACATGTCCCCCCACATTCGGGGCCTGCGCACGGCACAGTCGCAGCTGGGTATGCTGTTGCACTGGATCCGCTGGGAGCGCACATGGTCCGTGGCAGGATCCAAAGCGTCTTTCTACCAGGGCTGCACCATAAGGCAGGCACTTGAGGGCCTCCGGAGCGACGACCACCAGCGCGAGCTGGAGGACGAACGCTGAACACTTTCGCCGTCAGCTGCTGTCTCGACTCTAAGTGTCATCACGCACAGTGTGCGAAGCAAGCCACAGTCACTGTGGCATATGCCAGTATCGCGTCACATGCGTGTGATGCGCCAAGGCCCGTCAATCAGTGTCTGAATATATTTGTGATACCTAGAGTTCTGAGCCGGTTTCGACTAAGTCGAACCGACTCCGACTAGTCGGCCTAGTCGAAAAGTCGGATTTTGAAATCACCGACTTTTCGACTTTTTCGGCAAAACGCGCGTAAAAAGCCATTCAAACGCCTCGTGGAACGAGTGCAACATGGCGGATGCCGTAGAGAGCGCTGGTGGTGATGGGGGGGCTATAGAAGTGATGGACCTTGACACAGATGAGTCAGACACTGCTGCTGCAGGAGCCCGCGCAGCAGCAGAACCAGCCGCAATCTTCAAAATTGCTGCCAGTCAGAAAGCCAAGCGCCAGCACGTGGCATCGCGGCTGGAGCAGCTGCGCAGAGTCAAGCGCAGTGGAAAATCACCCATCTGGAGCTTCGGTCTTGGCTTCAGCAACTATGTCGGCAAAGGCTCAGAGTCGTTAGCCCACCTGATCGTGTGCGAGCAGTGCATTCTGGACGACACTCTGCATACAGCAGAGATAAACTACAATAAGGACAGCAAGTCACCTTCCAAGGCAGTGCAGCATCTGGAGTCAGTCCACAAAGATCTGCACCGGCAGTACCTGACAGGCGGGCACGGCAGCATCAGCGGCAAGTTTCAAGCCGTCAGCAGCCCCAACTTCATCGAGAAGCTGTGCAAGTACATCGTCAACAACTACTTGCCCCTGTCCACCGTGGAGGATGAAGACTTCAGGGAGCTGGTCTTTTCACTCCAAGGCCAAGCTGCCTTGCACCCGCACACTCAAGGAGCACCTGATCCACTACCACAGCGAGCTAGAGATAGACATCGCGACCATGGCAGCTGGGCAGGAGGAGGCGATCACTGTTGACGGCTGGACGTCGTATGCGAACGAGACGTATCACTCCTTCACTCGCCACTACATCAGCGAAGGGTGGGAGCTGGTTTCGCTGGCGCTGGAGTGCACCTTGCATGCGGGCAGGGCCACTGCGGAGGACCTGGTCCGGGCCATCCAAGGAGCTGCTGCTGCTGCCAATGTCGAGGCTTGGCGTAAGAAGCGTGCTGCTAGTGTTCTTGCGATTGCGCCCGCATCTGCGTCTGTAACGAAGTAAGTTGTGAGCCACAGGTCGCAAGCCTGTTGCTGGCTCCCGCCCTGTCATTTGTTGCAGACGTAAAGTATGCAGCGTCACATCGGCTAGCCGATGCTTCCCAGCACAGCCCCATCCTTGCATGCACTGGCTAGCAAGCCCCATGGTGCCCACCTATAGGAGCAACCTGTGTGTCATTTGAGTTGCTCGCATCGCCCCACAGTAGCGCAACTGTTACAGCATAGATTTGATAATCACAGGCTTGTTGCAACAATGGTCGAGAGCTGAACGTGCGTTGTTTCCAACGTTTCCTTGTCGTCAATGTCAAGCTGCCAGGTATGCTATGCTTGCCTTTCTGATGCAGAGCATGCATGCTCTGGCAGTTGCAATGTAACTCTGATGTCCTGGCTTAAGTGACACTGTGTATAATCTTTTTGGCGCAGCACTAGCGGCTTGTGTACATTGACCTTTGCGCATGCATATGAATGTGGTAGCACATGCGTTGATGCAACAGGGTAGCAAACGCATTGATGCATTGCGCAGTGAACCATGCACGTATTATGATGTCTGGGTGGTTTTAGAGGTCAATATGTCGTTTGACAGACGTTCACGGTAGTGTAGGTCGTTAATATGAGAAAAAAAGCACTCAAGTCGGTCTAAGTCGGTCCAAGTCGATCAACTAGGGCCAAAGTCGGTCGCAGGTGCCAAAAAACCAACTAGTCGGAATTAGTCGGTCGCAGGGCCAGCCCGACTGTAATTTAGTCGGTTTGGTCAATCGACTCGGAACCCTAGTGATACCACTCACCATTCTTCGCTGCTTTTGCGCCCTACGCTTGTCGTCTGTCTGCCTTGAAGCTCTCCCACACCGCAGTCTAGTGACCGAGTACCTTCGCATGCAAGAACGTGCTCCCGCCTGCTCCTGCAACTGCAGCTGGTGAAAGTTTAGCGCATTACAGCACTCCGACCATGAATGGCGCGCGCGTGCCAAAGCCGCTCATGCAAGCAAATTGAGTCCCCACACTCTACCTCAGCCCCCCATCGCGCTGAGTTGTACTACGTGCCACGCTCACCATGCTCCCTGGTACTCGTCTGCCATGGCGGTGACGCTGCTCCGGCGCGAGTGCATCACAGCTGGCGACTGCTAGGTGCTACAGAGCACGAGACATCCAAACGCCGAGGCATTGCGCAGCGCTGTGTGCGCACAGCTGCTGCCGACACGGTGGCTGTTCATGCACCCCGGCCTCGCGTCCACTTCGAGAGTGCGCTACGCATACTTGAGAATCCAACAGGCCATGCCATCACAAGCTGCAGCACCGCGCCAGCAGTCGACGACCGTCAGCACTGCGAGCTGGGATGAACTGTGGCGCGCGTCCATCACCACGGCGATATTGCGGAGCAGCTGCGCCTTTGCTTCGCCAGACTGAGTGTGGCCGCGTGCAGAGTAGAACGCAAGCCTACACACCGCTAAAGAGTGCTGGGTTCGTGTAAAGTTGCAAGCACATCGGGAGGCCTGGGCAGAATCAGCACGCAATGACGGTGAGCAAGCTGGCAGCTAGTGCACTACATGTAGAGTGCTCCGAATGGCCTGATCCGCACAGCAAACGCAGCAGCATGAAGCCCTGCATAAGCAGCAGGGCAGGCCAGCGCTCTTCTGGCAGCAGCGGCAGATGTCAATAGGAGGGGGAAGTGGAGCCAGCAGAAAAGGCAGCACATACAGAGGTGACCCTGGGCCACCACCCTGGCTGTGCGGGCGGTGAGCGAGATGGCTGAGTGTAGGATGTGGTTGCCACTCGGACCATTCCCACTGGCAGGCCCTCAACTTGAAGGGGGGCAGTGATGGCGTTCAGCACATCGAGACGGACATGTCCATCATGCCCCAGGGCCTACTACGGCTTTAAGAGCGCCTTCGTGGCCACCAGGGACATCCAGACGGGCAGTCACTGTGGCTGCTCACACGGTACGAACCCTCACTGAGCGCCGGAACATCGTGGAGCCTGAGGCTCGGGGTGACATTCCGCCACAGAAAGAAGGTGAAAAGGTATTTGCAGGCGCTCGTTGCTGCTGAGCATCAGATCAAGTCTGTGCCCAACGCCGCCCGGGAGCTGCGCGCATTCAGCGCACGGTAGGCACTGGCGCCTGGCCCGACAGGTAGCGCCAAGTACTGCAGGCAGTGCCATCGGCTCTCAACTGCCGACTCAGTCGTGCTGGCTAGGCGTACGGACGCATGGTCAGTGTGTGAGGTGCACTACGCTCGAAGCGCTGCAATGACACAGCTTATAAGCTACCAACACATGTGCGGCACTTTCCAATCGCGCTCAAACATTGAAAGGAACGGTTTGCTAGCTCTATTGAGTGTGCCCACCGGGTGGTCTGTCACCTGCAGCCTCTTGCCGTTGCCAAACCCTTGTCGCTTTGGAGCGGCCACGGCAAGGGACCGTCGTCAATGGTCTCGCAGGGCATATCCGGCGTGCTCGCTGTATTGTCGTATGAACATGTTTCGGCTGCCGTGCGTGCACGCCGTGTCCTAGGTCACCGACGCCCTGCGGGCCGCTACCTTCATCACCCACTCGTTGTTGCCTTGCCACTCCGTCACGTACTTTTGTCGGTCCGCCACCAATGTCACTTTCAGAAGATCGCCCCGTAGCCACAACTTGTGCGGAAACTCGTGTAACTCCACAAGGCCATCCCGGCGCTCCTGCTTCACCGTATAGATTTCCCTCGAAAACACAGCTTCGTGACTCAATTTGAACTGCCCCATTTTTTTCAGCGCCTTCTTGGTGTTGTCGAGCGCCACTCTGTCTACACGCACAGTACTGAGTGGCTCCAGCTTCGGGTTGAACCTGCGATTTACGTCTCTCCCTGCGGCCAGCCGTCGCAGGCGCTCTCGTACTGCAGCTAGTACTGACGCGGGGTAAGATGTGTCGGCGAGGTCTCGCCGTCTCTTGCCAGTGGCGCTGTGGACGCTGCTGTTGTACACCCTCAAGACTGCGTTCAGCGCTTGCTGCACTGATATCTGTCTGTTGTCTAGGATGGAAAATAGCATGGTGACGATCGTTTTGTTGGAGACCTCGGCCAGCCCGTTGCTCAACGGGTTCGCTGCTGTAGATAGAATCTGCTTGATGTGCCCATACCGTCCTCGCACAGCTGTGAACTCTCGCCCAGTGAATTCCTTGCCATTGTCGCTGCAAATGGCGCCTACATGCACACCAGCTGGTAGCGAAGAGAGTATCGATTCCATAGCAGCGGCCACAAGCGGTCCCGATTTGCGGGCCAGTGCCCTCGCTCAAATTACCTTTGTGAACATGTCTGCGACCACCAGCAAGAACTTGGCCTGCCCGGCACGGTCGATCTGGGTCAGGTCACATACAACACCTTGAATGGGCCCGTGGAGACGGACGGCTTGGCCTTTTGAGTTCGCTTGCGGTGTCGATATTCCTGGTGCACTTGATGCGTCGCCAAAAACCGAGCTACCTGAGACGCGCTGACCCCCCAGTATTTCGTGCGCATGTACGACAGCAGCCGTTGGCGCCCCAGTGATGCTGGCATGGCGTCGAATTCTCTCTCCAGCACATCGAAAACCAATGGCTGTTCCACGACGACTCTACCCCTGTACAGGGGGATGCCGTCCTCGATCCGCAGTCCGTCGAATGGAAAACGAGCTTCAATGTCGTTCAATGTCGGCGAGGTCCTGAAATTTGAATCGCGCCAGCGTGAAGTCTCTGCGCTGCTGCTCCGGGTCCGCAGACGGCCTGTCTCCGCTCAGGTCTTGCGCTTTTGCTATGAGTTCGTCAGCCATGGATCTGTCGTGACTTGCACAACAAAATAATTTGCAAGATGCCTCGCGCGACCATGAGCTGCCAGACTGAGTGTGCAATGCAACCCGGCGGCGCAGCGCTCCAAGCGTTGCTGCGGCAACCTGGCCAGTTCAGGTCTGCAGCCCTGCGTTCACTTCTATTGTGTCCCAATGGGATCCACTCCGCTCATCCGCGACCCTGAAGCCAAAAAGCAACCGAGCACCTATGCTATAGTGACATAGGGCTACAACATGACATAACCCAACTTCAATACCACTTCTGCCCTGGACACTTACTACTGGACAAGCCTTAGGGTCTCCGATACGGTTGCTTTTGGCTTAAAGTTTCAGGGTGGCGGATGGGCGGAGCGGACGCTACCATGATGGCATAATGATGGCATGCTTTGTTAGCGCGCTAGCCATGCAGCACCCTCCTTGCTCAAGTCCCTGCAGCCGCTGGGGACGGCAACCAGCGTGTGAGCTGTGCCACTGCAGCCCGCTCAGCGCTGCACGACGGACGCGATGGCCATGTTGCGCCTCACACGGCTGTGTGAAACCGCCAGCATTGCACCTTGTCGCCGGCTGTCCACTCTGCAGCTGCTGCAGCCTGAGTACGTGCATCGGCCTCGCGCAACGGCCGTCTGTGCGGCAATGGTCAATGTGCACCTAATTGCCATCCGGTGGTGACGCAAGCTGCGCCGCAAGCGGCGACGCAGCCGGCGACCTCACCAAAGTGTAGCTTCGTGCCACTAGCGGTTAGCGGTGCGGCAGGCAGCTCAAAACCACGATCGGTCAGCGTGAAATATTATATGTTGCTGCTGGCATCACTGACAGACTGAGAGTCCACGGGCTGAAAATGGAACTGGCTGATATCCCCGCCGCCATTCGCATCGATCTCGATTCGGGGATGGGCAGCGTGCTTGATGTCATACGCCTCGTGAATCCTGAAATACCCTCAAACCAGGCGTCTTCCACCTTCAAGAGGCTGGCAACAGAGTTGCCAGACGTGGCGTCGTCCTGCCGCCAACTCCGAATCAACGGCAATGGCAAACTCACCCCGTGCGCTGACGCACGAACGCTGGTGGAAATTGTTTGGTCGCTGCCTGGCAAGCCAGCACGCGCATTTCGGCGTACTTCGGCGATGACAGTGTGCCGCGTTCTTGGCGGGGATGTCAGCTTGGTCGATGAGATTGAGGGGCGGTGCCGTGCGCTGCAGGCGACAGAAGTGGGTCGCGCAGCGCAAGACTTCCTGATCGGTGACGGAAGCGTCCAAGTGTCGAGGGAGCTGCCTGCGGAGCTACAGTTGGCCACTCCCGAGCAGCGGACCTTGTTTGTTGCGAGTTGGATGCATGAGCGCAGACTGGCGCTGATTGACCGTCAGAAGACTCAGCAGCTGGCTTTGATCAAGAATGGTTTTGACCTCCTCGGCAGTTTCGGTGTCGCTGACGCGCGTGACAGGATCGCCTTCGGAGACCTGGTGCGCCGTGTTGTACAGCCCCCTGCACATGATGACGGCGCACTCATTGTCGCACGGCCGATGAGCGAGGATGAGCCGAGCGTGGCGACGCCCTTGGCACAGGTTGCGCACCGAGGCCCCGAAATAAGCATGCATTCGGTCGCAGCCGAGATGGGTGTCCGCATCAAGGCAGGCACCGAGTGTTTGATCGGGAAGAAGGTGAAGGCTTTGTATGCCATCAAGTACGGCACGGCGGCGGCGGCGGCGATCCCGAAGCGAAATGTTCCTTTTCGGGGCAAGGTATTCGCTGAGAACACATACTGGAAGCGCGATCAGGACCTCATGGAGGAGGCGATCCGCACGGTAACCATGCTTAACCGCTGAGACACAACAAGGCGGCGCCTGACGCCCTCCAACCCCTCATGCCTGAGTCGGTGCCCCCCACAGCACTTCAGCGCGTGCTCCCTGCGCCGGTCCTGGCATGGGTCGCTGGCTTCAGCGTGTCGCCATCGGAGGCGTTGGTGGCTGCCGCAGCTGCAGATGCCCCCTTGCCCGCCAACCCTGCATTTGGCGAAGGAGAGCCGCCGCTGCTGCCGCCAACATTGCCACCGCTAGTGCCTGCGCTACACCAACCCGCCCTCGACGACGACGACAACGACCTGCGGCACGATGAACGCGCGCGGCACCCGCAGCGCTTCCTCTCCGCGCACCTTGCGTGCCTCACCTGGCGACTGCTGGTGCGCGACTTGCAGCGACTGGACGGCGCCGGAAAACCCCTCTTAGCACAACTACGCAGTCAGAGCGGGCCCGGCGCACTGTCTTGGCTGGACGTCCCACCAGGCGCCGGCGTCGCAATGACATCGGTGGCAGCCGTTACCATGACACTGGTGGCGCTGTTTGTGGAGCCGTGGGGAGTCACTGGACCAGGTGACAGCTGCAGCCCTTTCCAGTGCTGCCCTACGACGCCCGCCCGCCCCACCTGTGTGCATGTTCTTAGCTGCCGCGCTCAGCCGCAGCGTGGCCGGATGATTACACATGAGGTGCACAAGCGCTGCCTGCAGCGGCTCTTGCGGTCGTGTGGGGCGCCATACTTCCTCAGTGAGTCAGCGAGGACATCATGATCACGTCCTCTGATCATGAGGGTGGCCGCATCGATACGGTGGTCCTCCCTTGCGTCCTACATATGTGTGGCAACCCCGACTTCGAGCGCAAGGGCGTGGCGCTTGATAACTGCGTATGTGCACCTGTTGCTGCCAAGTACTGCGAGCGCGGGGCGGCCGCGACGGTCATTGGCTTTGCGGCGCGCTCGGCGGAGGTGTACAAGCGCGTACGGTACGTGGGGCACTTCGACGCCGAGCGGTGGGTGGTGGTGCCCTTCGTTCAAGGGTCCTTCGGGCGCTTGGGTGGCGCCGCGCGCGCGTTCATCGCGCGTTTGGCGACACATGCCGCTGCGCGAATGGGCGGCAGCGAGCGGGTGGTGCGTCGGCGGCGGAGTGCGGTGCACCGGCACATTGTCGTCACCCTGTCTGCCGCGCTCGCGCGCGAGCTGGCGGAGCGTATTTTGGCGTACGTGCGCTGCGCGCAGATGGGCGGTCGGGCGGTGCGCCCGGTGTCGTCACTGTTGGCGGCGGCGCGCTGAGTGATTGTAGCATTTGCATGATTGATGGTGTCGTCGTATGCATTTGCACACAAGCCACATGGGGCCGCCCATAATATAATTACAAGTGCCGATTGTCGACTCTGTCAGGTTGCCTGTGCAGGGCGGGCCGTCCTGGTACGCCGCTGCCACCGCTGCTTCTGCTGCAGCAGCTGCTGCTGCTTGACACGACGAGCACGATAGGTCCATTCTGGCTGGCACTCGCACTGTTATAGTCACTCTCTTCGTGCTGTTGCTCGCGCATACGGATGAC
The DNA here is from genome assembly GCA_017506865.1 of Tribonema minus. NCBI lineage: Eukaryota > Xanthophyceae > Tribonematales > Tribonemataceae > Tribonema > Tribonema minus. Next base: position 104,777 of record JAFCMP010000171.1, read on the forward strand.
ACTCGCCCGTCAGGCTCAGGCCAGTACCGGGTAGAGCCTCCGAAGCCATGATGGCGATTGTGGCAATCAATGCAGTGCGCCTGACTTATCGTGTGTGTTGGTGTAAACATTTTTCATCAGATTCTGCAGGGTCTTGCGCAGTGCACGCCTGTGGGGTGGTCACTCTTGTGGGGCGCCACATCCATGTTTTGCCATACTGTTGCTGTTGATAACATAATATGTTGTTTGCCTTCAAGTTGTCTCTAACCACACACTGTCACTCAGGCTGTTTGCGTGCCGCTGAGTGCCGAACAGTCACTGCGGACGACTACTTCAGCTGTTTGCATGAGGCTGAGTGTGTTTGATGAACTGATGGTCTTGTATTTTTAGCGACCAGGGTGGGCCCGGCCGGTTTGTGGGACGTGTTCAATGAACTGGTAATACAGAACAATGTGCAGGCTAGGCTGCTGCATAGAAGTGAATCAGAGAATGCATAGGACACCATGCCTCCGTAGGTGCCTTTGCAAGTACAAGTCCATAAGTATACGCATAATCGGGAAGTTCGAGCGGACCAGATACACTGCCAGTGTGTGACAGTCGTGCCTGCTGTGAAACGGACACAGAGACTGCTGAGCTCAGCAAAGTCGCAGGTGAAGCCACGGTCCCAGAGCACACCTCACACTGCTGCTGCTGATTATGGTGCTGCACCAAGTGCTGCACATGCCCTGCTCCTGGAGGGCCGCTGTGGAGCGCCGCAGCTGGCACGGTCTCAGCGGGTGCCCTATCCACCTGCCAGTGGGCTTTTCGCGCCCTGGTCACTGACAGGGCGAGATAGTGCTCTTGGTGCTTCTCTTCTGGCGCCCTTCTTCTCGGCAGGGGGATGGCCAGGGCTGATCAGTGCCGCACTGCGTGGAATGCATACTTGTCACTCTCAAAAGGCGACTAACGCCCCACTGCTGGTAGCCGCATCTTCTTGCCCGTCTGGGCTGATGCCTAACGCAGAGCCCGCTAATGCCCAACAGCAGCAGCCTTATTGCAGGACCGTGCACATGCCACCTCACTCAGTCTGGCAAGTGCACATGGGAACATGATGGTGATACACTGTCGACATCGTTGATGCCCTCACAGGCCCCATTGTACCGCACCGCATCGTTCAGAAAGACCACCGCGCCCGTGCCGTGCAGGGCAAGAAGCACGCCTGTGCTGCAGCGCACCGGACCAGTGGTGCGATCACCACTTCCATCAGTAAAAATATGTTGGTATGCGATCACCACGGCACATGACTTCACTAGCGCTTGCCGAATTGCTGCAGAAGGATAGTCTAAGAGACCCCAAGGTAGTAACCGGTTGCCTGCAGCAGCACCGCCCCAACATCTGTCACGACGACACTCTGTGCGTAAGGCGCACACGGCGCAAGAACTATGGCGATGACGTGGTCAAGAACAGCAGCGCCTACAAGGCGGGACTGAACGAGGTCGTCAAGCGCGCAGAGCAAATGGTGCGCGGCGCCACAGGCCGTGAGGAAAGAGCATGGGCAAGGCGAATTAAGGAGCGCGTCATCGCCTTCGACGTGCTAAGCATTTGCGATCAACGCAACCTCAAGGCGAGCGGACGCCTTGAGCAGACCGCGGCAAAGTCTTACACCGGCAGCGTCGTCGTGGACCGCATGTTGGCGGACCTCGTGCAGGGGCCCGAGTCGGCAGAGCTGCCTGGTTCGCCGGCAGGCACAGTGGCGGCAGCCTCAGCGTCAGCGCCAGCGGGTGGTCACCTGGCTACGTCACAGCAGCTTGACACTCAGGGTAATGGTTGTGCCGCCGACAGATTGAGTGCCGCGGGGCGAGCTCTGATGGACGACATGCTGGCAACTGTAGACTACTCTCGCCCCAAGGTGTTTGAGCTGGTGTGCGCGTTGGCGTTCATGTGCGGCCGCAGCTTGGCCGAATTGATGGCAACGGGTCAGTTCAGCGCTGCGGAGAGGGAGCGCGAGCGCGCGCCATACCCGTGGGTACTGTTCCAGGCGAGCCCAAGCAGCAAGACGGAAGTGATTCTACTGCTGTGCGGATCCCACAGCTTTCTCAACGGGCTCAAACGGCTACGGAGCATGAAACAGGTGGCGTCAGCGGCGTCGTGCAAGAACATTAACTCGCGCTTCTGCAAGAGCGCAAACACTGCGGCCAAGACTGTGTTGGGGGTGGCCTCCAGTGCATTCTCTGACGTCAGGGCTCTGTATGTGGGGCTTACCCTCGCTCTGTACGGCAGCGCCAAGACCACCAGCAAGCAGATGAGTGAGTGGACGCGGCGCTGCGTACCGAACTCAAACCTTCCCTCTACAGCAAAGTTCCTGGCCGCGTGCAATGTCGCTTACACAGATGCGCTCCCCCAGAGACCGACGCCATTGCCAGTTCAACCAGCCGTGGCAGATGTCGCTGCAGCGGAGAGCGAGGAGAGTGAGATCGAGGACGTCGAAGCGCCCGCGGGCGGCAGCTGCGCTTCGCATGGAGGCATATTTTGACGCCACCGCGCCATTGTATGATTGAGGTGCGCACCTATGCACAGAACGCAAGTATGCATACATGAAGTTGAAAGGTTTGCACAACATGCGTCTCATGACGTGAGGGCTCGATGCACGATGACTTCACTTCTAGAGTCTTGAGAAAAGGCACTTCAGCAGTGCTGGCCCGTGTACACAGCAGTATCACCGTCTGCGAGGCGCAGCGCTGTGCAGTGCTGTGCTGCTGAACTGCGCGGCGCGTACAGGTCCTGCTAGTATCCTCTACGACGACGAGCTGGAACGCGCAATGCGGTGTGCACACTGTAACAGTGGTCCAGGCATGATGCGGTGGGCGCAGTTGGGCACTAGCAGGTGCACAAGCGCAGCGGCAAGTAGCACCTGCTGCAGCATCGATGACATCCTGTGCGCAGCAGCCGCGAACGTATTCATCACACACCTCCATTCATCGGGTTTGATGGGCATACGCTTCAGCGGCTGTAGTGCTCTCTGTCCCTTCTTCCACTACGATCCCAGCGCACAGAAATTGCATTGCAATGGTTTCACCATAAATTTCAACACATCAGCACTGGGTAATACTATGTAGTACCACTTAACTTATTGGCGCCAAATGATGCAATGCACATGTGCAGGATACAGATCCGGTCAGACACACAATTTTGAGCTCCCGAGGGCGGCACTGCTAAGGAAAGAGGTTGGACACACGGTCTTTGCACCTTGACACAACTGGATCGATCGGACATGCCCTCAAAGCTACAATGTGAACGACGAATAGTCATGCACCCAACCAGGCACTTGAACGACAGGCACCAATGACGCTCATAGGCCACTACTCACAATTGCAGGGCGCGTTTGCCCACTGAGCCTGCGATGGCCATCGCGATGTTGGCCACATTGCCAGCAACCTGCACACGGACGCAGCAGAGAGGGCATGAGGCTCATCAGTCTGCCAGACTCATTCGGCAATCTGGCAGTATTGAAAGCCTCCACATAATGTCATGTCACATTGTGGATGGTGTTGTGCACGCGGCAGTTGCGTCACTGAGTCTGAAGCCGTCAAGCACTCTCACGGATGAGTCTGCTCACCCGCATAAGGAGGTTGCAGTACTGTTACTGCTGGTACCTGAGAATCACACTGCCATTCAGGTCACTGTACCGGGGATAAGCGAGAGCTCTTTCGGTTGAGTCTAATGTGCGCTGTTGCCCGCATGTCATGGCTCGGCGGTCTTGAGGATGTGGTCGTGATTGAGGCTGCTGCTGGTGGTTCATATCAGATCGCACTTATGCACACTGCGCCTGCTGCTGATGCTTTGTCAGTGATGAGAAGTGTCGTCGGTTACAGCGTTGCACACATGGGACGCAATGTTTGTGCGGCATGCAATGGAGAGCACTTGAGTGATTGCTTGACTCCGTTTCTTTGTGTACACATGGACGGCTATGCTGCTGGGGTGGGGGAGGACGCAAAGGTCAAGCACCACACCGGCACCTTGACGTCATCTTGGGCCTTTGTGCCATTCGTGCAGGAGTCGTACGGACGGCTGGGCAAGCAGACAAGTCTCTTTGTCAAGGAGTTGGCAATGCACTCAGCACTGTGCTCAGGGGGGGGGGAGACAGATGTGTTGCGCGCAAGGCCGGGCTAGCTAAGCGTCAGATCCTCATTGAGCTGAGCATGTCATTGGCGCGGGAGTTGGCGGAGCGTATCATGGCGTACACATGCGGAGCGCGAATGTTGGGCTGTGTTGCAGCGCCGGTATCCAAGCTCCTAGGGCGCAGTGCAGACTAGGCTACTGCGTTGACGCAAACTTTTCGATAGCACAGACAACCCGGCCTCCCTTGGGCCTTTATAAATACAAGTCCATAAGTGCACATGGAGCAGGTGAGAGTTCTACCGCTGGCACGTGCGCGTTGCTTGGCTTAACTGCAATGTGTTCTTGTGCAAACCAAGGGCCACGGGCACTGGGCATTTCACACTTCATGTCGTATCTGCAATTGCATCCATGCATCCATCGTCCCATGGACTTTGTACGTTAGGACAATGAAACATCTCGATGTGCAGCACCGGGGCTCCATCGTGCGGTCCGCGGTGCCGCACTTGGTGCGGAATTGGTGCTGATCTATCACCGAGACGGTGCAGCTGCGGGGCTGCACCATGCACGACTTTAGTCTTCGGGTTTGCGCGCATAACAACGCAAGAGGCGAGGGCAGGGCAGCACAGCAGGCAAAGCGCACACATGAGCGCGATCGATGTGCAGCGAGAATATGACAACAAGACATCCGTTATTGCTGTGGCTATCAAGTGTAGCGCAGCGGTCTCACAAAAGTACCTTACGAATGCGCTGCTGGAACTGCAACGCTAACACTTCGGATGTTCACGCAGCATTGAATCGTGCCGAGCGCAAGTGACGTACGGTCCCCGACGTGAAAAGCACCTCTGAGACTCCCAGAGTTCTGAAACGCCGTGTGCCATCTTCACTCCATGCAAGCGCCTGCCAGCGGACTGCTTCCATCGGTTCGTCCTGGGAGAAGATGGTGCGCCAGATAATACAAGTTGGCGGTCAGCAAGATCCTCGCAATGCTCACAGCAATCAGCTAACTCACAACAGCTTCACACACCAGATGGGGGCGCCAGCACTGCATTGTGGCAAAGTCATGACGATGATGGCGCAGAGGACGGCAACGCTGCTGATCAATCCATCTCAGCCATGCTGTGCAAGTGCAACCTCCCGCTACGGCATGACGTCCTTGATTTCATCTTTCATGATCAGATACTTCGAAGTTCTACAGTAGTATTTCTGAAGAACCTCAGAAGTAGGGCAATGGTGTTGTGTGTAGAAATGCAGCACGGCAATCTGACTACGGCAGCTCTGATGCCATATTCTGAGGTATTAAGGACTCTGCACGCACTAGCAGTAGCGAGCGCAATACGATCATATGAGGAGCAGTACTGGTTCAGGCAACACTTTACAAGTCCATCGCAATGATACCGTACTTAGTGGAACACTCTCGCTCTAAGGCCTCATGTCACGGCCAAGCACAGCTCAAGAAGCTGGCTATGCTCATAGAAGTGCGCTGACAGCACACGGCGGTTTGACAGACGAACAACTGTCGTTACTTAATCATCAAATGCATACCAACTTGTTCAATGTAACAAGTTTGTGAAAGAAACGTGGGGCAATAGGCTCAAGCAAACGAGCTCAAAGACACAGGCAACTGTTTGAGATCCCGTGTTGCACGTCGAAGATATTCATGATGAAGTAGTACACTCTTGCTGTAAGCCTCGATATCAAAAGCGCTGCCAACACTGTGTGCATTCCACAGCAACTGTTGCATGCTGGCAGTTCGTAGCGTAAACGAGCCGCAGCGCACATCGATTAACTGACAGCTGCTGAACAAATACCTTGCAGCACTCTGTGACGGCAGCATCTCCATCTTGCACGCTGCCTCTTCCGACCGTTGGGTTCTGGGCTCCGTCAACCTGCCAGGCACCGGGGGCAAAGTAAACGAGAACCCCGACCATGTGTAACAGCGATGGAGAGCATGGATGGTAACAAGCAGCACAAGACTTGTGACCGACAACAAGGCACCTCTCAATACATCGGTTGTTTCAGCGCTGTGCACATTGCATGCGTCCATGATTTGGTGGTCATTGCAGACAAGAGTACCCAAGGTGAGTGTTGCCCGGGCCTCATCGGCAGCCGTCTGCAAAGCTGATCATTACCAATGCCTCAGCATTCATGTGCTGATTGATTCCACTCTCACACTGGGCAAACAAACATGCGACCCATCCTAACCCTAACTCTATACCAACACAAAGTGTGACAGCAGCACACTCAGTCAATCTCGCTAGAGAGGAGGCCAACAAAGACGTGTGATGAAGCGCGCGACATTTGCAATGCATGGAAGGAGGTTCTCGCGCCTTGAATACACCTAAAGTGCGCCTGTCAAACTTCAGTGTGTTCTTCTCCAATGAGTGCATTCGACTGCGATTGTGCATGTTCATTTACACTTGCCTGCTACTGCACCATTCAATATGGGAGCATCAAAGGTACTGGCATACCGAGACTGACACATGCCGCTTGTCTTGTGACATAGTGCATGCGGTAGATACAGCTTGGTAGTTCACACTGGTCACAGTGTCTGCCATATTGACAGGCAGTGCAACGTTCATAGTATTCGAAGGGTCGTATTTTCAAAACCTTGTGCGTCAGCTAACGTCCTCCTTCAGGCGCATTCGCTTCATCCCCTGTCCCCATGTTAGTTGCGCTGGAAACAATGTACCGTAAAAAGTTCATAGAGTACAAGTTGCAGTCCAGCCTGCCGTGGCACAGCATGTAATTAATCTATGGTATGCGAACCAAATGGAAAAGCCTCCAAAAAGTATAATGAAGTTCAAACTTCAATTATGAAGTTCAAACTTAAAACCCTGAGTAGGGCCTGTGCTAGTTAGGATTATCCATGCATAAACGTACCGGTGTGCCGACTGCAGTTGGCACAACCGTGCTCAATGCCGATACTCCTGTACGCCTTGACCGCGACTATGTGGCAAGGGAAGTGGCCAGCGATCAAAGTGCGATCATGCAGAGGGCACAGCGTGAACAGTGCCTGGCACAGGCCATCAAAGATGCTCAGCCTACAATCCGACCCGACGCGCTGCACGGAGTGCCCGACGAAGTGGCACAGCGGCACAGCACTTGGTCATCGCGCAGAAGACGCCAACTAATACATTAGATTACCGGTGAGGAACGTAAGAGGGTATCAACGACACTCTGCGCAATGTACAGCGGAAAACCGAAGCTGGTATGACGGGTCCGCGAGACGGGCACCAACACGCGGAACCGCGCGGCAGAGGAGTCAAGCAGCCGAAGGCAAGCGTTCGCATAAGCGCTGAAGAGCCTGTGGGAATGGATTGGCTCATGCAGCAGCAGAATGCGCCATGCAGGAGCCTGTCAACATTAAATCTACACTGGCCTGCACATGATCAACTTCTCTGTGCTGACCGCAAGTGTGCTCGTGGGTGGCGGAGGCGGGACATGGTCGGAACAGGCATGGGTAATCAGAGATTGCACACCCCTCCTTGAGCAGTTTCTAGAGGACTCGATAAAACTCCAGGGACAATGGGACAATGAATTACTTTCATAGCTAAAATAGACAGCAAGCTCACACACTCCTCTTATATGACATAGAGTCAACAGGGCTGTCCCCGCGTCCAAAACGTGACATTCGTAGGTGCGACCTCGGTAAAACAATGGCGATTTGACCATTACCGGTCATTTAGCGGCGGGACACGCTCCTTCCAGGCCTGTCCCGAGCGTACCCTCTTCTGGCAAGTCCCCGCCACCCGCAAGCCGCCACCATCCATCCGCAACCCTTATTTCACGGCAGAGAACGAAAACGCGCAGCCAACAGCATGGCATGACAATCGAGTGTTGCTCTCAGCTCCATGCATCAGCCCTCACCTTGGCCTTGCCTGACAGACATCGCGGGTGGCGGCCTGCGGGTAGCGGCTTGCGGCCAGGCTTCAGCGGCAGCGCCAGGCTTCAGCGGCAGCGCCAAGCAGCAACACAAACCCTGAAAAAAGGAGATCAACAACCCGACACGCGACACCCGAGACCCGAGACCCGAGACCCGCCGCCGTTGGCTGCCGGCTCTCAGATTTCTGCAGACTGCTGCTCCGTTGAGTTTTTTTTTCACTTTGTGGCTGAGGCTGAGGGCGCTGGGCTTTGATCGCTTGGATAGCGGGTCTCGGGTCTCGGGTCTCGGGTCTCGGGTCTCGGGCAGCGTGCGGTGGCAGGGCACCACATGCTCGCAGCCCTCATGTCGTATAGCAAGGGTCCGTACAAATGCAGCGCCTACCGCCTGCACTTTAAGAGCAGCCTGCCACCAGCGGATGCAGCCGCTAGGCTTCAGCGGCAGCGCCAGGCAGCAACACAAACCCTGAAAAAAAATCCATTCAAAACTTCAACCCGACACCCGAGACCCGAGACCCGAGACCCGCCGCCGTTGACGCTGCCGGCTCTCAGATTTCTGCAGACTGCTGCTGCGTTGAGTTTTTTTTTTGGCGGGCGCTGGGCTTTGATCGCTTGGATAGCGGGTCTCGGGTCTCGGGTCTCGGGCCTCGGGTCTCGGGCAGCGTGCGGTGGCAGGGCATCACACGCTCACAGCCCTCATGTCGTACAGCAAGGATCCGTACAAATGCAGCGCCTACCGCTTGCACTTTAAGAGCACACTGCCACCAGCAGATGCAGCCGCTGCTGTGGCGACAGCAGCTGAGAGAGTGGAATCCACCAAAGCCGTTATGCCCGGCGGGCATGATTACCTCAACATCAGCATGTCTGGCAGTCGCAGCTGCAAGGCACACGCTACACAGGTGGCTGCGGTGCTGAGCCCGCGGTGCGGCAACACCATTAACCTTGTCACGCCAGACCGCGAAAGCGTGATCATCGGCCAAGACGAAATCCGCCGCATCTTCACTACAGCACCTGCGCTAGCGTCGCCGCAGCTCGCAGGATCCGCTCCGCTCATCCGCGACCCTGAAAGCCAAGAAGCAACCGAGGCCCTTGTCCAGTAGTAAAGTCTCCAGGGCAGAACTGATATTGAAGTGGGTTATGGCATGCTGTAGCCCTATGTCAGGGGCATCTGCTGACTACTCACTTGTTGAAGTTGATATTGATCCTGATGTGATATTGAACTTCAACGGTGATATTCAAACTACAACTTCATGCCAACTTCAACTGTCATGTCACTGCTCAACGTGCAATAGCACGGCTCCACCCATCTCAACTTCAACAACCAAGAGCTCTTCTGGTGCGTCTGAGTGAGGCCAACAACCTACTACTACCTAACTTCAACAGGTTGAGGGTCTTGACTGACCTCACTATAGCATAAGTGCTCGGTTGCTTTTTGGGTTTCAGGGTCGCGGATGGGCGGAGCGGATCCTTCGCGCTGGTTCGGGCGCCCGGGCCGGCTGCAGTCGGGTTGGTGCCTTTCGCTGGGGCAGGTGCTCGTGGGATCTCGATGGACGCAAACGTCTTCCACGCTTTTGAGAGCCAGCGGCTTCAACATTTCGTGGAGAGCCACCAGCGGTCCTCGGAGCAGTGGAACGGCTTCATCATCAGAATCACCTACCAGCCCGAAGAATTTAACGTGCCCGGCATCCACCGCACTGTCGACTACTTCAGGATGTTCAACGGTAACATGGAGTTCTCCGCATACAGGGACCGGCACGTGTCAGTTGAGGACTGGCAGCAGGCTGGCTGGCAAGATGCAGACGCCGCGGACCCAAACAATCCTGTGTGGCAGGACTTTCCATATGCCGAGAAGCACAACATCTGCGTACGCATCCGCGAGGCGGCACTGCTCTGCACTGTTGTTGAGCAAGCGGTGGTGATAATGTCTTGTGGAGCGCTGGCCCCGTCGTTCTACCTGTTCATACACCTCAGAAAAGGCATTCCGTCAACACGCGACAGCATACTTGCATTCATCGCGGCGATGAAGCGGGTTAAGAATCGATTCGCTGTGAAGCGGTTCTGGCCGACACTGCCGGACCCTCATACCGGACGCCCTGCCAGCCTGCCGAAAACGAGCTTGGGGGACCTTCGGGGTGAAGGTTGGGCGCTGGTGACGAGTCGAGACGGCGTGCGCACGCCGTGGCCAGCGTTTAACGGCTTGGAGGTGCCGGAATCCGTGGCAGCGGCGGGGTTTGGAGCAGACAACCCTGCTTCGGTGGCCTGCATGACGGAGGCAGCTACGCCGTACGTGGCGCAAGCCATCGCGTCCGGCAATTCACAGCAGGTGCTCGACATCATCGTGCCGCTAGCCCCCGGCGCGGCGCAGCAGATGCTGGCGGTATGGGAGCGCTTCTACACCGAGCACGGCGTGGAGGTGCTGCAGACGATGCTGGACAGGTATGCGCGCGACGCGGCAGCAGAGGATGCGTATCATCTGCGCGCCGGGAAAGCAGTGGCGGAGCGCGAGAAGGAGGAGCTGCGGGTTCAGCATGATCAATTGCTCACAGAAGTGGCACAGATGCGGGCGGCGCGTGACGAGCTGTTGCGCAAGGTCAGTGCGGAAAAGCAGCTTTTTTAACCGGAGACTGCAGCAATTCAAGCCGCATGCGATGCCTTACGCCAGCAGAGGACTGACTCGTGGGTAGAGCTGAGAGCGAGGTGTTTAGCTCATGGCATCAGTCTTGGTAAATATGATCAGGAGAATAAGACATGGCATCAGTTGACCGAACAGATCAATGACATGAGTACGCGCCTGCGCAACATGCAACTGGAGGAGAGGAGGCTGATGCGTATGTGTGCTGAAGTGCGCGGAAACTGCGACGCATTCAAAGAGATCCTAGCTATAGAAGAGGCCGATGAGGAGCTGTGAGACGTCCGACATTTGCAGCGTGCAAAGAGTGCCTCGCTTTTGAATTCACACACAAAGTGCGCCTATCATTATTGTAGTTCGTTATCTTTCTGATTTCTGCATTTGACTGTGATTGTTAGGGTTGGCACTTGCGTAGATAGTATATATACGGTATATTGGTATATACGCGTATATATACGCGTAGACGCCATTCGGGTGCGTATTTTTGCGTATATTCACTCTAAGCCATGGACGACGCCCCTGACCCTGGGCCCGACAAGGGCAAGGAAGCTAGGGCTCTGTTTGACAAGCTGAGGGGCCAGAAGCTCAAAGGCAGAGCTCATTGGTGGAGCAGCTTTGACGTGGTGATGCTCTCAGCCACAGAGGTTGTCCTGCAATGCCTTCGCTGCCCGGAGCAGCTCAGCGCCCTTAACCCGTCGGCTCGGGCAACTTCACACCTGAACAGCCGAGCCTGCACCAGGGCTTTTGCAGTCGCTACGGAGGCTGCGTCAGCTGCTGCAGCAGCGGCCGCTGCGACTGATGTGGAAGAGGAAGGTGGGAGTGGACACAAGCGGCCTCGTACAGCCGCTGAACTGGCCAGCCCTGTGCCTGCAAAGGACGTGAGGCAGCACATGGTCTCAGCGCATCAGATCACCCAGGCAACCACCTGCCTGGCCCGCTTCTTCTACAAAAGCGGCGTGGCTCTGCACCTTATCGAGCAGGAGGACCTGCTGGCTTCGTTCAAGGCCCTAGGCCTCACCCTCCCTAGCCGCAAGCAACTGGCCAACAAGATGCTGGACGCGGAGTACGAGCGGGTGAGAGCTGACGTCTGGCAGGAGATCCGTCAGCTCTTCCTGCTCCAGCTTTCAACAGACGGGTGGCGGCGCAATCACTGCGCCGATGGCGCGCCCCTCATCAACGTGATGGTGCTGAAGCCGAAGGGAGGGTCCCGCTTCGTCAAGGTGGAGGCAGCGCGGGGCGTGTGCAAGAACGCCGAGTGGATTAAGGAGCAGCATCTGCGCTGGGCACACGAGGTCACGGAGGGTGATCTCAGCCGGATGCTGGGCATGGTGATGGACAACACCAAGGTAAGCTTCTTATATCACGTTATGCAACCGTTCTTGATGTAACAAAGTTTCTCTATGCTTCTTTTTTGTCATGTGTATGCGACCATACCTAGTGTGACAAATGAAGTGTGCTAATGGTGTCTTGATGCGCGCATCATGATCAAGTTTAGTGCTTGACTCAACATCTTCGTGCAATGTGCATGTGTCGCGCTGCACCCGCAGGCTAACAGAAAAGCCATGGACATGATGAAGGCGCAGCACCCTCAGTGGATTCTGCTCGGGTGCCAGGCTCATGCTTTGGCCCTGCTCATCAAGGACCTTCACGGCGACAAGACTACGCGGCTGCCCTGGTCCAAGAAGGCGTACGCCACCGGCCTCATGATGTCCAACACCATCAACGGCTGCGAGCCGGTCAAGCGCGCGCTGCGCGAGCAGCAGAAGGAGATGTACGGCAGCGTCAAGGGCGTCCGCACGCACTGCCCCACGCGTTTTGCTATCCTGCACTTCATCATCTGCGACCTGTTGGCGTCTGAGGAGGCCATCAGGCGCATGGCGTCCGCGCGCGACTGGCCCACCATCTCTGGCACCACAACGCACGCGGACGAGTTTGCCGGTGCTGCCACCATGGTGCCCGCGCGCGGCCGCACGCCGGCATACCGCTTCTTCAGCGAGGAGGATCCACTCCGCTCATCCGCGACCCTGAAAGTTTAACTCAAAAAGCAACCGAGCACTTATGCTATAGTAAAGTCTCCAGGGCAGAACAGGTGTTGAAGTTGGGTAATGGCATGCTGTAGCCCTATGTCAGGGGCATCTGCTGACTACTCACTTGTTGAAGTTGATGTTGTTCCTGATGTGATATTGTACTTCAACGGTGATATTCATACTTCAACTTCATGCCAACTTCAACTGTCATATCACTGCTCAGCGTGCAATAGCACGGCTCCACCCGTCTCAACTTCAACAACCAACAGCTCTTCTGGTGCGTCTAAGTGAGGCCAAGAATCTACCATTGTCAAACTTCAACAGCTTGAGTGTCTTGACTGACTTCACTATAGCATAAGTGCTCGGTTGCTTTTTGGGTTTCAGGGTCGCGGATGAGCGGAGCGGATCCTGAGGCCAGTGCGCTGAAGACGCTGGTGCAGCCGGTGAGCGACGCCATCCACCAGCTGGAGGCTGATAAGGCGCTGCTCAGCCAGTCGTTTCCCATTTGGAAGCAGCTGCTGAAGCACGCCGCCAACTTTGACGCCCATCCCGACAACGAGGGCCGCGCAGCCGCGCTGCCGCTGTTTGAGCGGCGGTACGAGTTGCATCGGGCCAAGGAGTGGGTGGCCGCCTACGTTGTTGACCCCTGCTACGCGGTGCAGACGGACGGCGAGTGGTTCTTGCCCTTCGGATCGCTGGAGCCCATGGAGCTCGCGGCTGCCAAGGCCTGCATCCTGAAGCTGGGCGGAGCGGAGCATGCGGCGGCTATCACCGCGGAGCTTGTTCGCATGCAGCTGGCGCCCTTGCCAGAGGTCATGTGGGAGTCGCTGCCAACGCTGACGGAGCGCACCACGCTGGCGTCTGGTAAGGTGCAGCTAGCCAATGGAACCATGCGCCGCGGTTGGTGCCAGACTGTAGGCCGCCAGCACTTCCCTCTTGTGTCCAAGGTGGCTGTGAGACTTCTATCGTTTCACGCTACCGCGTGCGCCACTGAACGGAACTGGTCGCTGTGGGGCACGGTGTACACCAAGTGCCGCAGCAACCTCGCTCTTGCAAAGGGCGAGAAGCTGGTGTTCATCAAGGGCAACGACAAGAAGGCTGCCAATGTGCTTGATGAGGAGGTCATGCTTGAGCTGCTGGAGGAGGGCGCCTAGGCTAGTCAACGTTACACGTCCAACAACGTCTCAATACCATCAACAAACCTGTTTCGTTCTTTCTTTTTGAATTTGGTGCAATCTGTTCTGATGTTTGCATATCTGTAGCCTGCAGTCTGAGCCTGTTCGAATGCACTTGGTTTAAGAGAAATTCAATAACAGGAAGTGGCAGTTATGTCATTGTGGCTTTGTCATATACGCTAATATACGCAGTATATACGTATTATACGCCAAAAATACGTATATTAACGGGTATGTAAAATCCAAATATACGCATTGTGCCAACCCTAGCACTGATTGTGCATGCTCATTTCAATGCGGTCATGTTGATGTATGCTTGCATGCGATGGCTTTGTTGAATACCAAGCATCACAGGTACTGCAGCGAGACTGACGCATGGCGCTTATGCATTCGCCTGTGACATCGTGTTTGCTCCAGATGCATGTTGGTGGTTTCACAGTAGTCACAGCGTCTGCACCTTTCATAGGTACTGCAACATTCAGAGTATTCAGAGGCCGTTCGTAGTGCAAATGGCTTCAAGTTGTGCATCAGCAAATGTCTTCCTTCAGGCGCACTCGCTGCATCCCCTGTCCTCGTGGGAGTGTGAATCGCGCCGCAAACGACGAAATATTTTTATTCATTGCGCTTGGAGCACACGAAGCCCTCTTGTCAGGGAATGCATGAGCACGCCATGCAACAACACTCCTTCTCCGAAGAGACGCCCAAACACAAACAGGTCTCCCCCTTTCACACTATCATCAACACGACCAAGCCCTAAGGTATACTTTAAGTTTATGAGTGCTTGCTGTTCAGTAGGAGTTGCAGTCCAGCCTGCCAAGGCAAAGCAGGTGCTCAATACTACTGTACAGTATGCAAACCACATGGAAAGATGAGCGGCGGTCGCCTGCGCTTGTTAACTGGTGTTTGTGCGCACCACATGGGCCCCATTGAGGCCTGAATTGGCGTAATAGCGACGCGGATACTGAAAAGTGACGTGAGGGCAGAGTAGCCTTCTTGAAGTTGCGCGTTACCAGTGTTCACAGAAATGCAGGATTCGAATAATGTCCTTCAGGTTGAGACTGATGTTCGTACAGAAGCTAAGTAACTTCAACATACCAAGTTCAGCTCATGCTCAGAAGGTCATCCTCAACATCTCTTGAAGTTCAGCACATGTTCAACTTCTGAAAGTTCAATATTGATCGGCTCAACGTCACCAACCCAATAAGTTCCGGTGATTTCAACATTGTGTAGATACTTCAACTGGGACTGATCAGTATTGCGTGCTGTAAAGCCGTGCTTTTCTAGCATCCAGGTCGTTTCCGCCCCGCTTCAGGCCTCATGTGGGGATCCCACAATATGAGCAAGCTTCCAGTATAGAGTGGCTCAAACTTACATCATCAAGTCTAAACTTCAATTCCTGCTCCGCTTCGACGCACATGTGGTCCAGAGGCTGCTATAATTGTAAACACATATGGTGAGGCGAAACAGGTCACGTTGCAGAGACGTTATCGCGACAGTCCGCGACGACCCATATTGAGCAGCTCCCAACATCAGCCGCTCTATTGCACACCAGCTTCATTAGTTTTGCTGGCACGTTGGATTGGTGATCCCGGTCTGGCATGAGGCGCTCAAGGTGGAAGCCGCGGCAACGCGGCCTGCTTGAGGTCGGAAAATCGGTGTTGAGACTCTTGAGCATAGTAAAGGTCAGGATTGCCCCAACGCGTATGCGTACAAATCTACGCACGGGTATATGCGTAGATAGACGGGATACATGTTGAAATCTACGCACGGGTATATGCGTAGATAGACGGGATACATCTTGACAAATGTACGCTTATGCTTTGCTCAGGGGTGTATGGCCCCCATTTCCCCTCAGTGAGGCTAGTTTGCTAGCTGCGGATTGCGCGCTGGGCGCTGTGCTTGCTCCCTCCCTTTGTTTGGCGCCGAAATGCAACTTCAACTCAAAATCGAAATTACGCCGATGGCTGCGAACATGGACGACACTGAGGTGGTGGGCGTGAGAGATCAGCAGCAAGCCATCACTTGTGCAGTGGTGCCTAGTGCAGCTTTTAGGAAGAACTCTTGCCAGCCCCGCCGTGCGCAGCACCAGGACACAATTCCCCAAAGGTGATAGTGCAGTCCACCACCGGCGATGTCATGCATGCATGATCCCTGCATGGTGAAGATCCAGCAGTCAGCCTGCAAGGTGCAAGTGCTAAAGGTGGTTGTGACTTGTGTTAAAACGTGCAGCATTAGCCCTGCATGGCAAAGATCCAGCAGTCAGCCAGCAAGGTGCAAGTGCTGAAACCTGTTTTGACTGTATACAAACATGAAGCACTAACCCCTGCATGGTGAAGATCCAGCACTAAGGCTCGGAGCGGATAATCCTGCTGGGCAGC
>JAFCMP010000172.1:0-120890 GCA_017506865.1 Tribonema minus
CACACAGACATGCACGCGCGCGACGCGGCCGTGCTGCCGTCCGGCCTGCGCCGGCTGTGTCTGGCGCACAGCACGCATGCGCTGCGCTGCCTGCCCGAAGGCCTCAGAGTCCTGGAGCTGCAGGAGCATGAGCACGCGCTGCCGCCTCTGCCGCCTGCGCTGGAAGAGCTCACGCTGAGCCGGTGCACGCAGCCCACGCCGCCGCTGCCGGCATCGCTGCGCGCCCTGGACATGACAGATGCGGCGCATGCGCTGCCGCCTCTCCCGTGCGCGCTGCGGAGCTTGGCGCTGACGGGGTACCGCTATACCCTGCCGGAACTGCCGCCGGCGCTGGAGGTACTGAAGCTTGCCAACTGCGCTGCTGGGCCGCCTGCACGCCTCCCGGACCAGCTAAGCCTGCTCGTCCTGCACGCGTGCCAGTCCCCGCTGCCGCCGCTGCCGCCGCGGCTGCACGCGCTGTCCCTGAGCTACTGCGCGCCGCTGCGGCCAGGAGACCTGCCAGGAGGCCTGCGGCAGCTCCTCGTGCAGGATGCGACGCATGCCCTGCCGCCCCTGCCCGCTGCGCTCTGCTGCCTCTCGGTGGAGCTGGCGAGGGGCGCGAGCTGCGCCGAAGGTCCTGGCGTGCGCGCTGCCGCGCGGCCTGCGGGTGCTCGAGCTCAAGGACGCGAGCTGGCCGTTTACGCGCGACTTGTCGGCGCCCGCGGAGTGGCGCCTGCCGCCGCTGCCGCCAGCGCTGCAGGCCCTGAAATTGTGGCGCCACGTCGCCCCTACCGGCCAGCTTGACACCAAGGCGCTCCACCTGGGCGGCGTGCCTCCCCGCCTGCGCGTGCTGCAGCTGAACGGCTTCGAGGTGACCCTGGCGGAGCGGGAGACGCTGCCGGCGTCGCTGGAGCTGGTGGTGCTGGGCACGCACTTTGTGGGGCGGGAGCTGCTGGCGGAGGTGGATTGGGGTAGCGCCGCCGTGCGGCGCGGCGCTGCGGAGCCTGTGTTCATGTGCCTCACTGAACGGGGCGGCAATGTTGATGTAGGCAAAAGCGCGTGGCACTGGTGATGCGGATTGGAATATGAACCCATTAGCTTTGGAAGGCAGGTGCACAAGGTGTTTTTTGGCTGCAGAAGCATCATCCTCATCACAGGGTCGGTTTTACGCTGTGAATCTTTGTTTTTGGTGAATTTTCAGATTTCGTTCTATTGTGGCATTCCCTTTGTCCGTGCTCATGCCTCGTTCAGGCAGCAACTTGAATGCCAGCCTTGCCACCAGCACTTTACGCCCCCCCCCCCCCCCCCCCCCCGCGCGCACACAACTTCAGCTCAGGAGTGACTCAGAAGTGCAGTGGTGCCATAGGCTGGCACAAAGTCATGACTTGCGAGTGACTTGCGAGACCGGCAATGCACTTGGTGGGACTTGCCGCTGCATGAAGCTGTGCGTCTGGAATCCCTCAAAGTCCTGCTGGCGCAATAGGCATTGTACTCACTGGCGCACTTTGGAAGCCCATCTAGTTGTTGTATTCAAAGGGCTAGGTCTGAATTCAGAGCCCCCCCCCCGTATTCCCCAGTCACAACAGCCCCTTAAAGCAGGTTCAGTACAGGGCCCGTCCGATTTTAGTTTTTTGCAATCTTATCCAACGCATCAAGCCCACCTTGGGGCTGCTATAAATACAAGATCATAAGTACCGTCCCATTGCTGTAAAAAGAGCTGCACATGTGCGCTGCTGCTTAGCAGCATCGTTTGAAAACACCACATACCGCGCATGGAATTCGAATGCTCATTACTCATTAATTGGCACTTCTGAACTGAAAAGCGTGAAAGCGAAGGCTGGAGGATCGTGCACGTTTCCTCGTTGTTAAAAGACTTTGTCGCGACGACCGCTGTCTGGAGCGCACGGAGTGCAGCTGCCTAGAGGCGCAGCAGGAGCATGTCGACAACAAGGAAGTTCACCTGCGAGGATCTGCTGAAATTCAACGACATCAATCTGGATGTGCTGACCGAGACGGTGAGGTGCATCATGCGGCAGCTTCAATTGCTGACGTGAAGTTAGGCTTCACAACATGCTTGCTGCTGTCGATGTCTCTTTCTCAATGTCTCATGCGCGTGATCCATCCGCCAAACTGCATCGCATTAGTGTCTGCAGCAGCTTGTGGAGGTCTGCATCATTAGCTGTTTTGGGACCGCTGCAAAGACTGTTGTGTTCATGAAGTTTTGTGACCGTAATATCACCATGCCTTCCCTCTACAGGCAAACTTTAGCTGGGTGTCGTCTGCAGCACAGTTCGTCAATCTGACTTCAAGTTGCTGCTTCAGCAAATGACCACAGCCCCCTGCTTTCCTTTGACCGTTGTTTTCACAACAGTACAACATGAGCTTCTACCTGACTTACTTGGCAAACTGGCCGGAGTACTTTCTAGTGAAGGAGGCGCCCGGAGGGCAGCTGATGGGCTATAGTAAGTACGCCACGCGCGCGCACTGGATCGTTTCACTGTGGTTGCAAAACCACTTCTCTTCATCATGTCGCACACAGCCGCCGTGCTCCAAACCCACAGTCACGGTGCACCGCATCATCATGTTTGATGTACACTACGCACGCTTCGCATCGAGTGTGGTGCACAGGTTCGATCTCGTGCATCACACAGCGCTCGCAGCACTGCTCGGCGCAAGGCGCCTGCAGTAGCTTGCTGATTCTGTTCTGAGTCTGGCCGTGGGCACCCTGCGGCGCAGGTGGGATGCGTCCCACAGCGTCTTAGAGCATCGTCAGGCATTCGCTCCCCCCAACCCCTGGTGCCAGCGCTGTGCTTGGTGTGCACGTGAGGTGCTACCCTCACCCCCTGACCCTAGACATGGGCCTTGTATGTACAAAATGCCCCGCTGGTCTAGGCGGGGACTAGCATGACAGCCGCATAGCCGCTGCAACAGTCCGGATCGTAGAGTTCATCAGCACAACAATGCAATCGCGTGCCATACTTGAATCATGCAAGGCGCACAGGACTTCGTCCGTTCACCTCCCTGCGCGCTGCGTCGCACTCCCCAGTCATGGGCAAGGCGAATGGCGAGGGGGATCTGTGGCACGGCCACGTAACTGCCGTAACCGTCGCGCCGCGCTACCGGCGCCTCAAGCTGGCCAAGCAGCTCATGGACAGCCTGGAGCACGTGGCGGAATACGCACACAATGCCTTCTTTGTGGACCTGTTTGTGCGCGTGAGCAATGCGCCCGCGATCGCCATGTACAAGCACTTTGGCTACGATGTGTATCGCCAGGTGGGTGCGGCCACGAGTCCACGAGCTCAACCCTAACTAACCCTACATGAGGTAAAGGTGTTGATTCGACGTAGCTCGCTCTATGGTGGCACCCGGGTCACGCCAAAATGTGTGCATGGACTGGATGTGTCATGTGCCTGTGTTGCGCACTGACCAATTTACAAATGGCTGTTCTGCCCATGGGTATGTTGCCATATGCATGTTGTTCATTTCGCATCAGACAAGACCTGCGGCGGTGGCGTTTTATAGTTTAGCAGCAAAGAAGTAGCGCAAAGGGGCGACCAGCAGCCTTGAAGTGCATCTGCAACGTATACGTACCCCAGCAGTTGCAATGCTCGCCGCACGGGGCACGGGGGGAGGGGGGGGGGCGGGCGCTGCCAAGCATGGCCGCCTGATCACGCTTTGGCAAATGTGCAGATTCTGGAAATGCCACGCGCTCCGATTCCATGTAAACCGAATAGACTACGCTCAGCACTAGTTGCGTGCGGCATGGTCTGCCGCATTGGCCAAGCCGAGACTGGGCGTTCGGGCCGGAAGCGCGGTGCGGGCGCACAAAATGCGGTCACGTCACCTCGCGCGCGCCTGCATGTTGCCCTGCGCGTGCCAATCGCTTGTTCGACGGCGCCGCCACGGTGCGACGGACACGACGGGGTAGTCTCAGTGCGCGCACTGGCCAGCCACGCCTCCAGGCAGCAGAAGCGCACTGTTGAAGCGCACTGTTGAAGTTGAAGTTGGTGCGGGTGACGCTCCAGTCAGTCTCCAGTGTGCCCAACCAGCGCCCTGGGCCACCAGCGAAAGCCCAAACATGGACATGCAGGCGGTGTGTGCCCGGCCCGGCAAGGCAAGCGCGGCTCCGCGCCTGATACGTTAGGCGCCAGTCGTTTCGCAGTTTCCGCTGTTTGTTTCCGTTGATCTGACATGAATGCCATCTGCGCGTGACAATGCCGACAGTCGTTTCGCAGTTTCCGCTGTTCGTTTCCGTTGATCTGACACGAATGCCATCTGCGCGTGACCTGCGGACAGGTCATAGGGTACTACTCGGGGGAGGAGGACGCATACGACATGCGCAAGGCGCTGCCGCGAGACCCCGACAAGAGGTCAATGGTGCCTCTGGGGCGGAAGATCTTGCCGGAGGAGCTGGAGTGGTGACGTGCCATGTCATTAACTTCAACTTGAGGATGTATCAAACCCCCGCGATCGCCTTTGAGCACGTGCCCGCCATCATTTCTGGTAGGCGGTGTCCGCCCGGTTCTTCCCTGCGCGATGTCGCGGCTGCTGCGCCCCGCGCGCCTGTGCGCCACGCTGTTGTTTCGCTGCGCTGCCTCATGCACTGCACGGCCGCGGCGGCGCGCGCGTGCGGAGTATGGCGCTGAGCGGGCATGCACGTGCGGCACTGCGAGGATGGCGCAACGCTGCGCTCATCATAGCGCCGCGCCCGCAGTGGCTTCAAGGTGCCTTTGGTACAGTGGCGCTGTCAGTACCGTGTTTGGAGCGACGTGGCCGCGCTTCAGTTTTGCTGCTTCTGCTGCTGCTGCTGCCGCGCGTCGCGTGCGCTGGTGCGGCCAGCGCTGCCAACGCTGTGCCGCAATGACGGCAATGAGCTGTGGTGTGCCGCAATGTCCCTGTGCTGTTGTGGCGTGTCGCGACGTCACAGTCTTGCGCGGGCAGCGCTTGGGTCCATGTGAATATTCATGTGAACATGCATCTTACCATGTCGGGCTGGATCGGTATCTGCACTGCTGGAGAGCGCCTGTGCTGCATGTGCTGTGTCCACTGCATACTAGACTGTCTGATTGTCAGCACAAGGAATTGCTGCTTACATCTGTTGTCCGAAGTGCCTGCTGCTAAGTTGGGCTGGGGATTCAAGAAGGGCATTGTGCAAAAACAATGCTCACTTGCCGGCGTCAATGCAGGTTGTGCGTACGCTTTCTGGAATGTTGTCGACTGTGACTGTGTGCATGAAGCACCCATGACCACGATGTGCGCAAGCTCTGACGAGAGCGCGCATGTACTTTTTGGTCCTCTCGCTCAGGGATGAATGAAGACTACCATTGGTGCAGTCACGTGACTCCCAGGCACAGCTCATACATTCAGCAAGTTGACCAGCATATACATAGCACGAGCAACAGCGACAGCGAACACTCCAGCGTATGGGGGCGTATACAGCAGATGTTCATATGCGTCTCATAGGCGTCATCAGATGGCTCCAGTCCGGGTATGGCACAGCTGGATGGTGTACTTGACGATGTTTGGAGCAGGTCATTATGCACATGATACAGCGCGCACCGTATGATGTTCGATGGCTCCGGCAGCGAGGGCACACATGTTCCGCGCGCGCGCAAAGGATGAAACCCTGGTTTTACCTACGCTGGAGCAAGAGGCCCATACGCCTGAGCCAGGGGATGCACGATTCGTATGAAGCATGTGATGTAGCTCTTGGTGGCGCCCGCTGTGTCAAATGTGTTCAGGGGCCTCTACACTGCAGCGGCGGCAGAGACGAGAAATGACTGGCATTGACAGCGCCCAGCGCGCAGTGCGCACAGACAATGGATGGGTCGTAAACCCTCGTGCTTGTCCCGATGTTGCAAAGGCACCGATGCCACCTGGACGACCGACAAGGGACGCCTGACACGCACTCGCCAGCAGCCTCTTTAGTGCCAGCGGCGCAAACCAGCCGCTCCGTGGTGCTGTCAGGGCGCACTCGGCGCTGCCACAACTTCATGAGGGCCGGATTGCAGTGCAACAGCGCTCAGCGCCACGCACACGCGCGCAAACGGCCGCATGAGCCTCAGTAATCGCCGAACGCCTGCGCCACGCTGGCGCACGGCCAGTGCGCGGTGACGCAGCAGCCGTTGAGGTCACTGAGTCGCACTGGGCGCTAGGCTGCAAAGCTTCGCGTACTTTGGCTGCCAC
Source organism: Tribonema minus (assembly GCA_017506865.1). Lineage (NCBI taxonomy): Eukaryota > Xanthophyceae > Tribonematales > Tribonemataceae > Tribonema > Tribonema minus. The sequence continues at coordinate 6,166 of JAFCMP010000172.1, forward strand.
AGCGCTGGCGTCAGCAACGCCCGCAGTTCGACTCACACTAGTGTCAGCAGCGCCCAGCAGAGTCCCTCTGCTGTCGCGCCAACACCGGTGCGCCCGCCGCCGCCGCGCCATCTCCGCCGCCGCCTCTGCTGCGCCGTTGCCGCCACCACTGCAGGTGCCGCCGCTCACTCCCCGCTGCCGCGCACGTGCTGCAGCTGGCGCATGCTGAGCCGGCCGCCCTCGCCGGTGCCCCACGGCGACCCGCCGCCGCCGCCGCCACCAGCAGCAGCGCTCGGCGGCGGCAGCTTGGCGCGCAGCGCGGCGCTCTCGCGCTTGGCGCGGTCCGCCACGGCGAGCGCGCTGTCGCGCTCCGCGCGCAGCCGCTGCAGCGCCTCGGCGATGCGCTCCAGCGGTGCGCTGAGCGCTGCCGACGAGTCGCTGGAGTAGAGGGCGTCGTCGCTGCTGCTGCCGCCGCAGGCGGCTGTGGCGGCGGCGCGCGACAGCAGGTGGTGGAGGCCCGGCGCGACGTCGACGGCGAAAGCTGCGGGTGGTGAGGGGAAGGCGGGGGAGGTTGGGGGGGGATGGAGTGTTCAGTTATTGTATGATAGCAGCGTGCTGTGACGCACGTCCGTTGGGATGTTGCATTGCAGGCTGGTGTTGGCGGGGACCGTGTGGGTGCCGAGAGTCAGGGTTAGGGTACTACTTGGTAAGGGTTAGGTTCGACTGTGCTACGTCAATCGTTGGCACACTGCTGCCAGCACAGAGCGCACGTAAGGGACCTGCACGTCAACAGCAAAGCAACGGCTCCCATCGTGGTGCTCCACAAAAATCTTGACTCACCAGTGCCAGCTTCGAGCTCAGGCGGTGGCTGGCCGGGCGGCGGGGGCACCCAGCACAGGGGGTGAGCGGTAGGCAGTCCCTCCGCCACCTGAAGCACCGCAAACACGGTGCCCCAGAAGTCTTTCATGGGCACGCAGGCGATGGCGCCGCCGCCGACGTGCAGATCCGACTCCGTGTTAAAGCCGTCCGCTTCCTCCGGGCACGGGTAGTGCTGCGGCCCACAAGCGCGAGCGATGGAGGGTCATGGTTATGACAGGGTGACGACGACATGGGTCACATATGAACGGATGTACTCATGGATGATGCGGAGAAGAGAGTGCAAGCACACCTAGAACAGGGCGCCTGCTCGCGTTCCACAACAGTGGCGCCGCCGCTATCAGAACACAGCGTGCGCGGCTCATCCAGGCAGATCCAGAAGACCCACCATGGCGCCGCGCCGCATGCTACTGTCGGCAGAGGTCAGCACCACGTGCAGCTTCAGCACGTGCTTGAACAGTTGAGCGCTTGGCATACAGCAAGTGACAGTGCGCACCTCCGCAGCGCCCGTTGCCAGCGCCCTGCCGCACAAGCCGCCGCTGCCCACGAACCGCCGTGCCGGTGCCGTCCGCAGGTCCAACCCCACCTCGCCCCCCTCGACGAGGCACCAGAGGCCGCGCGCGCCGCCGCCGCCGCCGCCGCCGCCGGCGCCGCCGCCGCCGCCGCCGCCGCCGCCGCCGCCGCCGCCGCCGCCGCTGCGGCTGCTGCGGCCGTCGTCGTCGGCGATGAACAAGCGCACGCGTGCGCGTAGCGCGTCTCGCGCCAGCGCCTCCGTTGCCGCCGCGACGGCCAGCGCGTTGATGCGCGGCGGCGGCGCGAAGACGCCGCCGTCGCCGACGACGGTCGCGACGAGGCGCGCGGAGGAGTCCAGCGTGCGCGCCGCGGTGGCGTCGCGTGCGGTGCTCTGCTGCTGCGCCTGCGCGACAGAGGGCGAGCGGGGGGGGGGGTTGGACTGGCATTTGAGGGCATGGGTGTGGGCGAAAGTTGGGCTCGGCGTGATGGCAACTGCGGCTCGAAATTCAACGTGCGCACCAACATTGCGCCTCACTTGTGTACGAGGTGGTGTTTTGTGTACGCAGGATTCCAACAGCTTGGCTCTTGGGCCGGCTGCATGAGCTGCCGCCTGCCAATATCGTTGTGGTGAATGCACGCACAGAAGCGTGCAAGCAAGAACCACGGAGTGCGCGCCGTCGACGGAGAGTCATGCCGAGGATGATGCGGCGCCTCACGGCTATCCAGGGCATCAGCAGCGCTCTCCTGCCTCAAAGCGCCAGTGATGAGGTGCATGTGCATGATAACCCTAACCCTTAACCCTTCCCCTAACCCTAACCCTATCCCTAAGAGGGTGTTGGAAGGCACTCCGCAGACTGCCGCTCGGCCTGGTGCGACGCCTCTGCCCAGTCCGCACAAGGCCATGGCGTGAGACCAATCGAGAATTCTCATCGGGACGGTACCCACGGCCCGGCGGCACGCATCGCCGCCGGGCACGACACCGGCGCAGTCCGCACACCCGCCCTCCCCGCATGCGCGCACCGCTACACACGCCTCGCAGCCGCCGCACCTGCACGTTGCTCAGGCACGACGCGAACTGCGCCATGAGGATGCTGCCGAGAACAGCGTCCACGTCCGAGAAGCGCGCGTGGCCACGGCGCGCCGCCGCTGCCGCCTCCGCGCCGCCGCCGCTATCGTCGTCGCTGCCGCCGCCGCTGCCGCCGTCGCCGCCGTCCTCGCCGTGCACGTGCAGCTTGGCGGTGAGCTGCAGCGCGCCGCCGCTGCCGCCGCGCGTGCCCGTGCACGGCACGTAGAGCGCGGCCTGCGGCGCGCGTGTCGTCGCGGCGTCCACCGCCGCGTCGTAGGACAGGTGCGCCTGCGCGGTGCGCGGCGCGGAGCGGTGTGGCGTGAAAGGCGTGCGTGGAGACGCAGGGGAACTCAACGAGGGGCTGGGCTGCTGCGGACGGCGGGGGCGTTTGCTCTGTTGGCTGCGCCTGTTCCGGAGGAAGCTTCCTTGTGGCATATGCGTGACTCGGCACAGCACACCCGACGGCATATATGACTTGAGGCGCGCGTGTTCTTCTTGTGGCATGAAATTACAGCAGAGAGCCGCAACGAATGCCGTGAGCTGAGAATAGGATCCTACCTGGCCTTGTGCGTGTGGCCACCAAGCTCGCTGCGCACAGTGCCTAACACCACCTCCCTTGTTGCCACCAGTAGCGTCATCCTCGAGTGACGCATTGATCGCCTCACACGCCGACCCTGGCCCTGCTGTGACCCGCGAAGTCGGCCGCAGCAGCGCTCACCTGCGTGTGCGTCAGATTCACGGGCTGCCCGCGCGTCATGGCCAGCTCCGCGATGCCCGTCCCGCCGGGCATGAGCGACCACGCCTGCGCCCCATCGCGCTGCACGAACAGCTGCTGCGGGGGCGCCCGCCGGTGCGCCGCGCTGCCGCTGCTGCCGTCCCCGTGCGGCCGCGCCGCCGCCGCCGCCGCCGCCAGGCCCATGCCCATGACCGGCACGCGCCAGTAGAGGACGGCGCGCTGGCACTCGAACATGCGCAGCGCGCGCCGCGACAGCACCTGCGCATGTGCGTCCAGGATTGCAGTTGGCGGCTTGGTTGACTGAGGCTGTCGAGGGGTGGTGAAGGCTATGCCAGCCTTAGAGTTAGAGTAAGAGTTAGTAAGGGCGGCCGGCACAGATGGAGTGGCGGACGGCATGCGACGGCGCCTGCGTGCGCTGTTGAAGCATGTCAATGCTCAGCAGGCGCAGCTGGCGAGGACCCGAAAGTGGAACTACAACAACACCTTACGTCTTACCCCACCACTTAAGCTTCACTCTCCAGTTGCTCTGGCATCACGTGCTGCTCAGGCCATCAGCCTCAGCAGCAGAGACGCACACATCTTGATGGTGACCCGCGCCTCGCCTGCACCTGCACAGGTCCCCTTCAGCTCCACTTGGCACTTGCTGTGGCTCAACCGCCAGCGTCTTTGCCTGCGCTGCCCCCCAAGCACAAATCATACATACGTCTACTGCCGCGCACCTGCGCCGCGAGCTGCACCGGTCAGCAGGCGCCATTCGAACGCCACCTGGCACTGGCTCTGGCTCCACCGCCAGCGGCTCTGCCTGCGCCGTCCCTAACCGCAACTCATACTGTAAAGAGACAAGTGCTTCTACTGCCGCGCACCTGCGCCACGAGCTGCTCCGGCGTCTGGCACGCACTCAGGCTCAGCAGCAGCTCCGACAGCTGCGACATGCGCTCCGCGACGCGCGCGGCGTCTGCGCCGCCGCCGCTGCCGCCACCGCTGCCGCCGCCGCCGCCGCCCTGCATCAGCCGCGTCATGGACGAGCCGAGGCCGCGCGCCGCTGCCGGCAGCACGCTCGACGGCTGGCGCAGCAGCTGCGGGTGGCGCGGCGACTGCGGCGCTGCGCGCCGCCCCGCGCGCGCGTCCGCCGCCGCGTCGGCAGCGCTCGGCACCGCGACGGCGACCTCCGGCGCGAGCAGCGACCGCGCCTCGTCGAGGGCGCCGGCGAGGCCGCGCTCGCGCAGCGCGCTGTCGCGCACGCGCCGCCGCGCCGCCAGCACCTGGTGCGCACGCGCGAGTGAGGGGAGTGCGGGTGACGGGGGATGGGGGTGGCGACGTTGCTGCGTTCTGGTGTGATGGGTGCGCTTGGGGGAGTGCAATTGAGGATGCGCTGGGTGCGCTGACATGGGCGTGATGTGGGTGTCTACAACTGCGCGCGGCGCGTGGCGCACTGGCGTCTCCACTTTTGAGCCACCGCGCCGCCGCGCTGTCAGCGCATGCAAATGAGGCGTAGCACCTCGCAGTGCACTGGTCGCAGTGCGAGGCAATGCGGCAATGCCACCATACAGTGCTCAACAGACGGGTGTGCGTTTGTGTGCCGCTTCCTGGCTTCACCGCCACCTGCTAAATGCTTGCCTTGGCGCGCGTGCCGGACGATTACCTCACGGGCCGCACAGCGCATGTACAGCGTGCAGTATTCACAACCAACGAATATCACATGTTCGCTGCTGAACCACAAACCCCCACCCTGTCTCTCACCTGCGTCTCCACGACGCGCGCGTGCGCCGCCAGCCGCTGATTCTCCTTGGACATGAGAATAAGCGCGTGACGCAGGCTGCGGCGCGTGTTGGGGTGCTCATCGTCATCCTCAACGCTCGACACGCCGCCGCCGCAGCCGCCGCCGCCGCCGCCGCGACTGCTGTCGGCAGTTGCCGAGCGGTGCAGCCCTTGTTGCGGCGCCCCCGCGGTGCCCGGCCGATCGCTGCTGCTGGCGGTGCTGCAGGCAGACTGAGCGCTGCCACCGCCGCCGCCGCCGCCCATGGCGCTGACGACCTTGAGCAGCATCATGCCGCGCGAGCGGTTCTTGGTGAGCTCCGTCTTCTGGCGCGCGAGGCAGCGGCCCTGCAGCGCGCAGTCGGCCTCCAGGGCGTGCAGGCGCAGCCTCATGGCCTCCACCACGGTGTTGGCGGCCCTGAGGCGCGCGCGCTCCGTGCGCGCGGCCCGCGCGGCGCCGGCCTTCTCGCGGCGCGCCGCGGTCAGCAGCCTGTGCTGCGCCTGGCAGCGGCTCTCCAGCTGCCGCGTGTGCATGAGGAGCGCGTCCGCCACCACCGCCGCGCCGCGCGTGGTGTTGGGGCGGGCTGGCAGTGGCGGCAGCAGGCCGTCGGCATCCTCCCACGGCCCGTCGCATTCTTCCGGTTTGGGCACACGCGTTGCGACGGGAGAAGGCGCTGTGCTGGCTCGCAGGGACGCTGGTAGAGCCGGCGGCGCGCCAACTTTCCTGAGATTTGCCATCTTATTAGAACAGCCGCCTGCGGCGCGGTGGGGCAGTGAGCAGATGATGATTTGCGCTCAAGTGCATGGTCAGGCAACCTCTTGCGAGCTCGGCCGAACGATACGTACACGCACGACTCCGATGCACCAACACCGCACCCGTGTCGTTGGAAGCGAGATTACGACGCGCACTTGTTGTTGGCGAGCAGCAGGCAGTGTTGACGTCTGTGTGACTCTACGACGGCAACATGCAGCGTTCATGTGAGAATTAGCTTTGACATCGCAGTTAGCGGTCACAACTCTGGTCTGACGGCTGGGTAGATCGGGCGCATACCTGTCGGCACCCATGTCGGCGGCGGTCAGTCGTTGTCGGTGCACGCGAAGGGAGGTCTTCGTCATCCCTGCTGATCGATCATCGTGATCTCAACGCCGACGGTTACATTTGAACTTCAACCCAGAACTTCAAAACGCGATGGCTGTCCCACTTGGTTGCTGGAGATTGCCCACTGATCTAGACAGCCCACTGATCTACTTTCCCAATAGCAGATCTCGTAAGCTGGGCCACCGGGCTCAGAACCTGGCGTGAGCTTCGCTGGACTGACAAATCAGCTAGTACAGCAGTTGTGTAGCCCTTCTCCGAGCTGTGAGCAGCAGGAGGCCACGGACAGGACCGGAATGAAGCGCTACGGTCTGCTCGGCAACGCCAAAACCCTTAAAGCCCAGTCAGTCGCTGCCAAAACCGCAAAGGCGCCGCGTAAAGCCCCTGCTCGGGGGCCGGCAGTGGCAGCCTTCGGCGATGACTCCGATTCCGATGGAGGTGCAGGGGCAGAAGATCCCACCAGCAGGGCCGCAGTGAACAGGCGTCTCGCTGCGGAGCAGGCGGAGCGCGCACGGCGAATGGAGAAGGTGGCGGTGCAGGCCGTCATGGATGACCCCAGCGTGTTTGACTACGACGGGGTGTACGACGAGGTGTCGAAGGGCCGGGACGACAAGGCCGCCGCAGCAGCAGCCGCAAGGGGTAATGACAAGACCAAGCGGCTGCAGCCGCGCTACATCGGCAACCTGCTGGAGCAGGCGAAGCTGCGCACCGTCGAGCAGGACCGCGTCTACGACCGCAAGCTCGCCAAGGAGCGGGAGGAGGGGGACAAGGAGTTCGGCGCGGCGGAGATGAAGTTTGTCACGAGCGCGTACAAGGCCAAGCTCATGGAGCAGAAGAAGTGGGAGGTCGCGCAGGAGCGCGAGGCGGAGCGCGAGGCGCAGGCGGAGGCGGACATGAAGCGCGGCGGCGGCATGACGGCCTTCTACTCCAACCTGCTCACCAAGAACATTGCCATGGGCGGCGACGTCGCCAACGCCACCAGCGCGTTCACCGCGGGGTCGCGCAGGCACGCCGCTGCCGCCGCCTTCAAGGTCAAGGCGGACGGCGGCGGCGGCGAAGCTGGTGGCGAAGCTGGGGCGTCGGCGGCGGCAGCTGCGGAAGGGGAAGGCAGCGGCGGGGGGGATGGGGCGGCGGCTGCTCCTGAGGAGGAGGACTATGGCCGGCCAAGCGCGCGCATGATGGACGCAAAGAAGCGGCAGCGCTCGCCGGAGAGCGGCGCGGCGGATGACGGCGGCGCTGCGGACGCAGCAACAGCGGCGGCAGCGGCAGCGGCGGCGGACGAACTTGGCGAGCCTCGCAAGGAACGCGAAACCGGAAGGCCTGAGAAGAGGGCCAGGGAAGAAGAGCAGCGAGCGCCAGACCGCACGCCGCGGCCTCCTGCTGCTGCGGCGGCGCCGGCAGCAGCAGCAGCAGCGCCTGCAGCGGCGGCGGCGGTGGACGCGGCGAAGGCGCAGGAGGATCGGGCTGCGGCGATAGCGGCGGCGAAGGCGCGCGCACTGGCGCGAAAACAGAAGGCGCAGCAGCCGACGTGAGCTCGCAAAGTGCCCACTGCGCTTATAATGTAGTCAATGTTACATGGGCTCTGTAGTATTGTGGTGATTTGCGCAGAGCGCTGCGCTGGCTGCTGCTTGCTTGTATCATGGCGGAGCACGCATCATGCCGTTGGTGGTGTTTGCAGTGACACTAGGCCGCATGCAAAGCAATGCCTTAGCAAACGTAAGTGGTGGATAGCGACTCATGCAATCAAGCCCTCCAAGGCGTAGTCCAGCGCTATCATTCATCACACAGAAGCCGATGCCCGAGGGCAGCATGTGCTGCACCCCTTTAACTCGGGTGTGCTGGCAATAGCAGGTGCCCTGAATCGGCGCCGGCGTTGTTGTGCATGATACAACTTGCCCGGTCTACAAGTGTTGCCAGCCAGCCTCACGAGGCATCTGCTTTGCTTGCACTACGAGGTATGTAGAGACACACACAGTTGCAGGCCAGCAGCAGTTCACCACCATAAGCACGACAGGAACTGATTGTGACACAAACGGTTGGCAGGGCACTGAATGGATGAGATTGTTCAGTCCTTACCGCCATGATTTTATGTCAATTGCAAGCGATGCATGCTGTCGCTGCATGTCATGCCGCGGTTGTTGCTGGCAGCACCGCCGTATACTGCGGACGCGCTGGACAAGTGGAGACACCATTCGCGCATTGAGGAGCGGCTTTGCCATGACAGGAGCATGCATTGCGCAGCGTCATGTACTTCTTGTTGATTCTCGCTCAGGGCATGCAAAAGCTTCAATGGTACAGGTCCAGCTTGCAATGAGCGTCTACATGTGGCTTGTGAAAACTTGTGTCTCAATTCATATCAACTATCACTTCTAAGCAACATCGCATATATGGCATCATCGTTTACACATGTCCCACCCCCCAGCCCTGCAGCATCTGAGCATCGCTGTTGTCTTCACTGAACCCTCTTGTCACAAATGGCCTTGTGTGCCAGTCAGTTCATCATTTGCAAGCCCCAAGAGAAGTACATGAAATGGGGGACAGCACAGGGTGTGCTCCTGACAGTGTCAAAGTGCACGCGAATTCAAAATCCCCAGTGAGTTCATCATTTGCGGATTTGATCAGACCATTGCGGTGACATGTCATGGCCCTGATCTGGCAGGCGCCATCAGTCACATGCGAGTGCTGGGGCATGGGTTTGAGCTTCATATGGTATCCACAGCGACCCATGTGGCAGCATGCTACAGCATCTGCGGAGGAAGTTTGGCCGGTGCACGTGGTGCACTGGCAGCAGTCGGCGACCTCAGTATTCAGCGTATGCTGCAGTACAACAACTTCGTTGGCAGCAGCTTTCGAGCTGGGCATGAGCACGCTGCTGTCACGAAAGTGAAGGTAAATGACAGACATGAACCTCATGCACTCAGCATTTGGCGCTTGCATGCAGTATTTGCACTGGCCTGACATTGGCCCGATGCTTCACACAGACGCAGGCACGATGGCTGGACAACGACAGCTGTCCACACACACAACAACGCAGTCCAATGAGGCAGCAACACGGCGTGTATTGTAAGCCGCATCCAAGTGTATGCGTATTGTGATGGACTAACTGCTGACTCAAGTAGGGGCCTGCGCACACTGCGCAGTGCGCGGCAATGTGACGTGTGTCTTGACCTCTGAATCTCTACCCCCCCCCCCCTTCTCTAGTGCCTCAACACTCACACTGTGTCAGCGCTGCCCTGGCCACCGTGCACCGGCGTGGCGTACTTGAAGTACTTGAACTCACGCCATTGTGAACACTGATGTTGAATGCTGCATGTCGCCCCCTAGTCCCTGCCTCCCTCCTTCAAACATCAAACACAAGAACATCCACAAGCGATGCCTCTGGCAGGGCAACATTCTATCATTATGGCTTGGGCTGGGGCTTGGCTTGAGGCTTTGCCTTTGCCTTGGATGCCTTAGCGGGCTTCTCACGGCCCTGGGAGTTGCCAAAGATGGCTCCACCTGCTCACATGGTGGGTGTTCAAGTTGAAGTTCAGTGAGGTGCAGTTGAAGTGAGCGACCAGGGCACATAGGTGCATCCGGATTGAAATTGGCTCTTTTGATGCCAAGACTTCTCGGCCCGTACTTCAGCAGACTTAGCGAGTCACACATAAGATCGAAACGCCATCTGGAGGCAGGCAGGTGTAAAGTGCGACATTACCGATGTAGAGCAGAATGCGGGGTCACCAAACCCAGCCTGCTGTGCATTCACTGTTGTGATAAAAAAAAATTCAATAACATCAATCAGCGCTTTCAGCTTACCATGAGCGGAGAGCACAACAGTACTTCAAGTACTTGAACTTATTTTGTGGCTACGCATGCTTCTGCATAACGGTAGACTCTGCGAACGCTGAGGTCCCGCTCTCATCTGGATGTGCATACAGCAAGCATTAGCCAAGCGTTCCACGAAGGAAGCGTGCGCGAACTGCTGAGTTTTGCGAGGTCCCTCTTTCATTGGCGGCCCCCCGAGATAAACAATCATATACCATGAATGTCAGTCGAAAACTCAACAGTTCAAAAGCATCGTTGCGCTGAAATGCATCACTCACCGTGTTGCATCATGTTGATGATCTGGAACACCGTGGAGCCGACCATCACAAAAATAATGAACGCCAGCACATAGGGGTTAAGCCGCGATCCGCCGTCCTTGTCCTTGCTCCTCCCCGATACGACACCGCGTTTTGTCACGTTGGCTGCATACTTCTCGCTTGCGAGCCTGCAACAGGTCAGACGAGCATTGCGCATTGGTTGCATGCGGCGTGAGCTTTGTGCGATATGTCAAATGAGCTGGACCTTCATAGTTGCTTGTTCATGGCAACCTCTGGAGGCATGTCGCTTAATGGTGAGCTGTAAGGCATGCATTGCAATCACAGTGCTGAGGCTCCGCATGGCGCATGAGTTGTGCTCGGGGGCTGCGCGGGCAGCCGCCGCCGCCGCCGCTGCTGCCGCCGCCGCTGCTGCTGCTGCTGCTGCTGACACGCAATGCCATCCTGACGCACTGCCACGCTTGCAGGCAAGGTGCTGGAGTTTGAGGAGGACTTCCGCATCGTAATCGCAGGCGCGATGCAGGGGGATATGCGGGCTTTGCAATCAACTGCTGCACCGGAGCGCACATCACCGTGGCGTCCGACGGCGGCCGTGAGGGCGCCTGGGAGCTTTTGATCGTCAACAAGTCCCTCAGCAAGACCCCCGTGTGCACCTTGGCGGCTTTCAAGCAAGCGCTGCGATACCGCTATGGGCTGCTGCACCCTGGCCCCGCTCCCATCGACATGACCGCCATCGCAACACGACCGTCGCGCAGCATGTTGATGGGAGCGGGGCGGGGGTGTGGCAGCCCATGGCGGTATCGCAGGGCTTGCTTGATTGCTGCAAGAGTGCACACAGGGGCGTCGCTGAGGGACTCGCTGACTATCAACTGCTCCCAGGCGCCCTTGCAGCCGCCGTCGGAGCACATGGTGATCTGAGCTCCGGTGCAGCAGTCGATCGCAAAGCCTGCAAATTCCGCCCGCGTCGCCCCTGCGACTACGATGCTGAAGCCCACCTCGAACTCCAGCACCTTGCCTGAGAAGCTTGACAGCACATCATGACGGCATCGTGTGTCGGCAGCATGATCAACAGCAGCGGCAGCAGCGGCGGCTGCTGCAGCTGCGCCCGCAGCCCCCGAGCACAACTCAAGCGCCATGCGGAGCCACATCACTGTAATTCTGATGGATGCGTTCAGCGCCAGCAGTGCATTTGCAGTGCGAGCGGCACAGGTTATACACGCTCGCTTTGTCTGCAATGGCAGCCTGCATTACATAGGCTCATCAAGAACAGGCCATTGAAAAGCGAGACTTCGTGTGCAGCCTTTATGCTAAATTGTCTGCATACTTGAAACAACAGCACATCGACGAATTGCGCGGATCTTGCTCCCCGTGTGTACAAAACGGTCACAACGGCAATCACTCGGCGACATGTCGTTGAAGTCAAGAGTCTGTCGGGCAGTCAAACGTTCTGAAGATCCTTGACATCTACTGCTGCACACAGAGACAGCATCGGCTTCGGATGCTTCCATGGCAGCAGTCTTGATGCTGGGCACGAGACCGGGAGCAAGTCATCAGCGGAGCCGTTGCCCCAAAATCATCGTACCTGGTCTTCCTCGATGTAGGCATTACTCTTTGCAGTCAACGACGTCGGCGCCTGAATCAGTCCTGCTGCTGTGCCACAGCCTCCCTCCTATAGTGCCAGCCGACGTGTGTGTGCACGGCCGTACGCGTATACGGTGCCCGACTGAACAGAACTGCAAGTGGGGAAGTTTGGCACGTGTGCGATGTGAGACTGGCCACGTGGAAGGCAGTGCATGCACCAAACACAGACCGCAAGCGGGCGCCATGGACAGCTACGACGAGCATTTCACAGCTTGTTCATTATGGCTCTGCCAATGTGAGTGGTGGAGCTCGGGCAGTGGCACGGTGAAGCGTTCGTAGTGCCCATCATGAAAGCTGATGCTGCAGGATACTTGCTGCTGCCGTCGCAGCGCTGGACGCAAGCACACGGACACCACCGTTGCGGACTACTGACGGCGAGGAGGCAGTTGATGCAACCTGGCAGGAAGACGCCTGGTCTGAAGAGCGAGTGAGTGCGAACTGCTATGGCTTCTGAGATTACTGAATGAACTAGATCTGTGTGCGTGCGGTGGTCGCGCCTGCGGTGTTGTTTCATGCACCTGAGCTGGCACGCAGAGGAGGTGGCAGATTGCTGGTGTACTCGATGCTGATGCGTCGGAAAGGAAGGCCTCAAAGCCGCGAATTTGAACAACTTCACCTTGTCCTTGAAGTTGCTTTAAAGCGTGTGAAGTATGTGTGTGCAGGAATCTACCGCGTCGTTGTGCACAGACTCCAGCTCTAGCATGATGTCTTTAAGTCTTGAGCATCTTAATCTGTTGCGTATCTTACGAACCTATACTTCCAACACCGCGCACTGCAGCAAGAAGTAGTGCCAATTTTTTCATGGCCTGCTGTACCAAAGCGCCATTGGCAGGTCGGGCAGAATGCCCATGCACCCCCAGCACTCAATTCACTCATACATCAATGCAGCTGCCATGCAGGCACCCGTCTTGTACGGCAGCCACCGCCCCCCGCCCTTTCCACTCTCACAGAACAGCCGTGCCCCAAGTGCGGTGCAGTTCTGCAATGTCTGACGCAATTGCAGCCGCGCTCATCGCAGCAGCTTGTGGCTCACGGGGCGGCGTCCCATGTAGCAGCCCGCTGCTCCTACATGAGCTCAGTGGTCATGGTGCCCGCTTGTGGTCATTACAGTGCCATAACATTTCTGTTGCGACCAACCTATGTGCCCGCACCACCGACACATAATGAAGCTTTGCTCAGGCCATCTTTCATGGGGCACAAAAGTCCCATTCAAAACGGATCGGGCGTCGCCGCATTGAGCCTGCACCATGCAAACATCAGCAGTTCTGCGCCTGTTCGTCTCGAAGAGTCCGTGCCCGATTTGCGTGGCCGTTCTGTTTGCCTCATTTTCACGCAAAAGTCCAGGTCACTTTTCTTCGAAGCTGGCGTGGATTTAAAAGGGGCATTTGGGCCCCTTTTTAAATCGCCCGATTTGATTGCCATAAAAGACGGCCTCAATCATGGACACAAAAGTTCGTCGCAAACAACTATGATGCTGACAACAGCAGCACCCAATCCGCTCCTCTGCCCTCCCCCGCCGCGCAGCAGCGCGCGGCGGAGGCGGCGGAGCGCCGCAAGGGCGTCGCGCGCATGCCGCCGTTCTGGCGCGACGCGCACGAGCGCCACGCCGCGCGCAACTGGGACCGCTTCTACCGCCGCAACGGCGACGCTTTCTACAAGGACCGCCATTATTTAGAGCGCGCCTTCCCGGAGGTGCGCGAGACGCCCGCGGACGCGGCGCTGGCGGCGGCGCTGAGCGCTGCCGCAGCGACTGCTGCTGCTGCTGCTGCTGCTGCCGCCACGGGTGGTGATGATGCCGCGGCAGTGCTCGACGGCACAGCGGCCTCTGCCGCGCTCACGTCTGGCACAGCCGCGCATGCTCCGCTGGCGCCGCCGCCTGACGCAGCTGCTGCGCCGCAGCAGTCTCAGGAGGCGCTGCCTCCAGCGCCGCCGCCGCTGCCGCCGCCGCGGCGGGGCCGGCGCGCGCTGCTGGAGCTCGGCTGCGGCGTCGGCAACGCCGTCTTCCCGCTGCTGCAGCAGAACCGCGGCCTTTACGTGTACGCGCTAGACTTGGCGCCGTCGGCGATAGCGCTGCTGCGCGGGCGGCGCGATGGCGGCGGCGGCGACGGCGCAGCAGGCGGCGGCGACTTTGCCGAGCGCTGCTACGCAGAGGTGCACGACGCCGCCGCTGCGGACGCGCTGCCGTGCGCGGTGACCGCGGAAGGCGGCGTGGACATGGTGATGCTCATGTTTGCGCTGTCGGCGGTGGCGCCGGAGAAGCACGCGCGCGTGATGGCCAAGGCGGCGGCGGCGCTGCGGCCCGGGGGGGTGGTGCTGTTCCGGGACTACGGCAGGTGGGGGGCGCGCGTTGAGGTGCTCGCTGTTGTGCTGCGCCCAAATGTATGTGAGACGCGCCGCGACGCCGTGCAGTGGCCCCGCTGTTGCGCCGCTTTGACGGGGTCAGCAGCAGCAGCGCTCAGCGCCGCCAGCCGCCGACTGCTGTTGGCTGCCGCTGAACATACTCCTCGCACAGCTGCACCTGTCAGCGGCATACAGATTGATAGCGCCAGCATGAGCACACCTTGCGCGGCACAACACGGCACATCCTCGCCCAACTTCAACTTGTCTGACGTTCAACTCCTCGGTCTGTCGCCATGGCACGCCGGCGCCGCTTCACTGCACACCAGCTCTCGCACGCGAAGCACCCGCCTACCTCACGCCGCGCGCCGCCGCCCCCCCCCCCCCCCCCCCCGCGCTCGCAACAGGTACGACGAGGCGCAGCTGCGCCTGCCCGCGCACGCGCGCATCGCGGACAACTTCTATGCGCGCGCCGACGGCACGCGCGCCTACTACTTCGACCTTCCCGATGTGGCAGCGCTCGCCGCCGCGGCGGGCCTGGAAGTGCTGGAGCTGGAAGCGGTGCGCCGCCGCTGCGCGAATCGGAAGACATCTGCGGTGTTCAATAGGGTGTGGGTGCACGCCAAGCTGCGCAGGCCGGCGGCAGCGGCGTGAGCGCTGCACTGTGTGCTGGCGCTGCTGCTGCTGCTGCTGCTGCTGCGGCTGCCGCTGGAGCTGCTGCTGCTGCTGCTGCTGCTGCTGCTGGCGGGGTGTTGCTGCATGGCACTCATGGGGCTGCTGCTGGCAATGGCGGCGGCGCCGCTGCCTGTGTCGCAGCAGGAGCAGGCGCTGCTGCTGCTGCTGTGTACTGCTGTGCGCTGCACAACGACAGGGCGGGGCTGTAGCTGGACGTTAAAGAATGCAGCGACGCTCCGCAGGCTGCAGAGACAGCGCACACGCAGGCCTCAACGTGTGCCGCGCACATCTGCGCGCAGCCACTGGTGCTGCCACGGTCATACAGGAGCACACTTTTTTGCCGTCTCAGGCGGTCAAAGCGCGCAGCAGCAGTTTGGCACACAAGCTATGGGTCCAACAAACCGCGCACACCCTTCTCAGAACTCGCTGAAACTAGCTTTGGCCTGGGTGGTGCTGAGCTCTTGTGTACGCATTGCCGCTGCTCCTTGCGGACCCTCTCTCAGGCGCTCGCACACGTGGTGGAGACATGTTTTTTCAGAGATGACTGTCTTGGTACACCAGTGGCACAAAGAACTGGTGGAAGAACAGCGCGCCCGAACGCAGTTACGATTGGATTGCTCAGCCTGACGGTGCAGGCAGTGCCGGCTTTTGCTGACTCGCGCGCGTGAACTTCTTATCGGACGGCTCTGGTCTAGGGTCCGCACGAGTGTCACAGCTGAGGCGGCGGCACTTGTGGCAGATGACAATGGGAACACCAGCATCGAAAATGAGAACTGCAGAGCACCAGATGCATTGCTTGAACTGGAAGTTGAGTTGTGTGCCTCCTGGTGATGAATCGCTGATGGCCTATCATGATTGATGAAGCGCTGTCCACATGCATGCCATGAAATTTGGTCATTGCTTTACGAGGAACGAGAGATATGAAAGACAGTTATTTTCACCATCACAAAACGGCACATGCTGGTGCATGCAGATGCACGCAAGATGTTCACACACATGACACAAAAGGATGGCGCAGCCTGTAAAGAGATTCATTGCTTAGACGGACATTCCTGGAAGTGCTGCGCTTTAAGGCATCTATCGACTGGTCAAACAGGGCACCAGACAACCCACTATTACTGTACTGCAAACCACGATGGAGGTTTGCTGCCATCGCCAGAGGGGCAACGTACTCAGCAAACTCCATAAAAACTGGCGGGACACTGCCCTACGAGTGTATTCGGGTGCCCTGATGGAGGCGCGACAAAGCCAACCACAGACGGAATCTACATACCCCTCCAAAGTGAAAAACCTTACACTAGAGGACGTCGAATGGACCTATCCTCAGCACACGGAATGCAACCTGCGCGGCGACTGTCTCGCGAGCGTGCGGCGCCGCCGGTGTGAAGCAAATGACACACGGCATGGCTCGACCACACGTTACAAGCCAAGAGACCGTCCTGACGCTATGTGACTCCATCACGTGGCCCACCGCGCATGCTGGCGCGTTTGCTTGAGCTCCCTGATGGGGAGCTGTGCATGGCCTCATTACCTGCTCAAGCAAAGGACACTGATGGCCTGCAGAAAATTGAATCTATGTAGTGATACACGTGTGGCACAGTCATACCCCCCCCCCCCCCTCCCGCTGTAATCCTGTTGCAGACAGAATTCAATGTCACCTGCCACCCTTACGATGACCGGCATGGTTGTGTTGAATGCCACTCGGGAGAGCCACTGCCTTCTGAAACAGCACATTGAGCTGAGCACTGACGCGCGTATTGCAGCACTGCTCAGCACACGCCGGCGGACGCGTCGGCCAGGCTGGTGACGTTGTGGAAGGGCCCAGGGCGCAGCAGCAGCTGCTGCGGTAGCGCCACTTGGTCCCTGCGCGCAGCAGAGTGCAACAGGAGTGAGCAATGCTCCCTCCGCAGCGTACGACTTTTGGTCGCGTGCTCATTGACGTGCGAGCTGTTGACGCATGCATGCAGCGCTTGCCGACCTCGTGCGGTAAGCGTTCCGCTGAGTCACGAAGGGGGCGCAGCAGCCGCTGCGAATCAATCACCACCGCGCACGAGTGCGCGCGCACAGTGCCCCCAACGGCACCCTTCTTCCGAGCACGCAGTCCAGTTTCAACCCCAACTTCAACTTCAATGTGTACGCGCACCTGCGCACGTGGCGCACCGCCTCCTCGATCATCATGAGCTCGGCGGCGGGCAGCGGCAGCGCGTGCGCAGCGCGCATGACGCGCATCGCGTCGACGCCGTCCGCGTCCGGGAACGTCGCCAGGAAGTGCGCGACGCCGTCGAACTCGCGGCACAGGAGGGCGTCCTCATTGAGCTCCAGCAGCGCGAGGCCTGCAGCGCATGCGCACGCGCGAAGTCCGCGTTTGAAGTTGAGGCCAGGGTTAAGTACGCGTAGTGTACAGGCTAGCAGTGCAACGTGTTAGGGTGGGCTGCGTGTAGCACGCGAACGGTTCAAGTAGTAATTACTTCAATCATCAGGATGGGACAAAGCATCAAACGGTTGAGCCTCGTGGCCAGCACCCAAGGCGAAACACGCGTCACGGCCGCAGCACCGCCGCCGTGCACACCCGTTCAGATGAAGCAGGTCGCACAGGCGCCACTCATGCCCCGTCGAAGTGCACTCTCCACAACATCACTGAACACCACAAGATCAGGCCCCGAAATCCGGTGCCGGAGCATCGCTCACCGGCGCGGAAGAACACAGAGAGCTCGCCGGACGTGAGCCACCAGTCAAACACGCGCGCGCGCGTCGCGTGCGGCAGCGGCACGGCGCACAGCAGCGTCTGGAACCAGCCGAAGACGACGAGGTCGAGCGAGAAGTCGAGGTCCGCGAGGTGCGCCGCGAGCGCCGGCAGCTTGACGGCCATGAGGTGCAGGAAGACCTCCACGCAGACCATGATGCCGGCGGTCTCCACGGCGTACAGCTGCGGGGGCGTGTACGGGGGGGGGGGGGGGGGGGGGGGGAAGGGAGGGGGGTCAGCCTGATCTATGGTTTCCAATGGCATACAGCCGTGTGAGGGGAGGGACTAGCCTAAGGGTCAGCCTGACTTGTGGTATGGTGGTAGGGGGGGGGGGGGGGGGGAGATGCAGAACGAGGGATCACTGTGGCCACTGCGTCCGGCGTACCACACAGTGCAGAGCTCGCATTTGTGGTTAGGCAAATCTCACAGTACATGGTCACTGGTGCTGGAAGCAGAGGGCGGCGTTCTCTGCCCAAGCGTCAGCGGACGTGCCCGCCCGAACAGAGGGGCTCTGCGCACCGCATGGGAGCGCACTCACACGACCCTTGCGTGGCCGGCTAACCCTACACCTAACCCTAACCCTGGCCATAACCCTAACCCCAACCGCAAGGCCTGCCCGACAGCCTGCCCCCCTCGTTGCCCCGCACAAGCACAACATCCGAACCTCCTTATGAGGCCGCGACCCACCTCCTTTAGCCTGTACGCCTCAAACAGGCTCGCGTACAGCTCGTAGATGGGGCGCCCCGCGCGCGCGCCGCCGGGCTCGGGGTGCAGCACAATCGGCGCCGGCGCTGCTGCCGGCGCGACGACGGGCGCCTCCCACAGCAGCGACCACAGCGACGGTGGCGGCGAGCCTGGCGGAGCGTCGTCAGCGTCGTCGTCGATAGTGTTGTCTGCAATAGTAGAGGGGACGGGAGGGGGGGGGGGGGGGGGATGAGCGGTGTGCCGGTGTGGCGAGGTAGATGGCGTCAGCAGAGGGGAGGGGGGCATGCATAGCCTAGGGGGGTCACTACAAGCACTGTCGTGCGCTGGATTGATGGAGCACATAATCCGCGTTGAACGATCTGCCGTTGCGTAGAGCTTGGGCCAGAGCTAGGGCAAGGGTGACGGTTACATACACGGCCGCTCGTGAAGCTTTGCGCAGCTGCACTGGCAGCACGGTGGTCAGTCCGTGCACGGGCAGCGTCAGCAGCGCTCACCATCCCACGCGCCGGCGCCGCTGCCATCGTCCAGCGGCTCCGCGGAGCACACGCGCATCAGGTGCCCCACCACCCTGTCCTGGCCCTGGCAGTAGCCCTCCGCGCTGGAGGCGCCGATGGCGGCGTACAGCACGTTCGCGAGCGCGCGGCGGCGTAGGCCCAGGGGCACGCGCTCGAATGCGGCGTTGGCCTGCGTGGCAGGGGCGAGGTGGTTGAAGTTGAAGTTTGGTACGTGGTGTGTGGTGTGTAAGTTAAGATGTGATGGGGGGTGGCGCGTGCAGGGGCGGGTGGCGCACGCGCGCACTGCTCTGAACCCGACGAGAGGTGTTGGGGAGGTATGGCGATGGCCTCGACGGGCAGGCTGCGCGCCGCCGCTGCTGCCTGCTGCTGCTGCTGCTGCTGCTGGCGGCTGCTGCGCGCTGCGCACATGACACGGCTGCTGCAGCAGCGCTGATGCGAGATGATCATGCCCGTGGTACCGACTAGCGCACAGACTACACAACCCCCAAGTCCCTGCCTGCACACAACGGCAACGCGCAACGAGCACAGCCGCTTCCGCCTCTCTGCGCAAGCAAGACAGCAAGCAAGCAAACACCCCAGCTCCTGCGCCGACACGACCATCACCTGCTCCTCCTCCTCCCACTGGCGCAGCTGCTCCTCCAGCGCCGAGCGCCCCGCGCCCCACCCGCCCAGCACGCTCACGGCGCCGCCGCCGCCGCCCGCAGAGCGCGCGCGCCGGTGCGTCGAGCGGCCGAACGCGCGCGGCACGTCGCGCGCTACGAACGCCGCCTCCGCCGCCGCCTCCCCCGCGCGCACGAGCTGCGCGAACGCGTCCTGCGACACGCAGCCCGGCAGCCAAGGGGAGGGCGCCGCGGCGGCAGCAGCAGCAGCAGCAGCAGTAGAGTCGCTGGGGGCGCCACTGGCGCTGCCGTCCGTGGCAGCAGCGGCGGCGTCTGCGGCAGCGTCGGCGTCTGCGGCGGCGGCGGCGCGCTGCGCGGGTGTCGGCGCCGCCGCAAAGGCGAAGTGGCGGTACAGCGGCGCGCGCAGCGGCTCGGGCACGCCGCGCAGCGCGGCGGCGCGCTGCAGCAGCGGCAGCGTGCGCGGCGCCAGCGCGGCGCGCCACGCGCGGCATGCCGCCGCCGCCGCCGGCACCGCCCTCACGTCGCACAGCATGGCCAGCGCCGCTGCCAGCATGCAGTATGCTTCTGGCTCCTCATCGCCACCATTGGTATCAGGTTGAGACACTGGCGTCACAAGCACGCGGAGCAGCGCGGCGTCCCGGCGGTCGTCCGCAGGGGCGCGCAGCAGCGCCGCCGCCGCCACGGCGCGCACGGCGGCACGACTGGACGACGCCGGCGACGCGCCGCCGCGCTGCGACGACTGCTGGCGCGAGCGCGGCGGCGATTGCAGATCGAAGCCCCTCGCCGCCACCATCGGTGGGGCCTGCTGCTCTTGCAGCTGCGCTATCACTGCCTCGGACAGCGCCTCCTCTTCCGTCGTCATTGATGAGACGGTGTGCGCCGGCGCTTCTTGAAGCGCCGCTGCCGCCAGTTTCGCTGCCGCTGCCGCCGCCGCCGCCGCTGCCGCCGACTGCTGCCGCGCCGTCGGCGGCGGCAGCCGCAGGTTGAGCGCCGCCACAGCATTGCGCGCGCGGCTGCGGCTGCCGCTGCGCTCACGCCCCCCCTCCGCATCGCTGCTGTACGACCGCGTCTCGCGCGCCGCTTCCTCTGCGTCGCCGCCGCCGCTGCGCGACGCCGCCGCAGCGCGTGACGGTGGCTGCGCGCCGCTGTTGCCTCTGCCGCCGCCGCCGCTGCTGCTGCTGGCGGCGGTCCTGCGCCGCCCGCCGAATGCGCGGATGCCGGCGCCGGAGCCCAGCTCGAAGGAGCGCGATGGCAGCGCGGTAGAGAGCCGCGACTTGGCGCGACCGAGCGCGCCGCCGCCGCCGCCACTGCCCCCCGCCGCTGCCGCAGAGCGCGCCTGCGGCGGCAGCGGGCGCGGCGACTGCGACGCCATGAGGCGCTGGCGGTAGTACGCCGGCATCTCGTCGATGTTGTCGCGCGTCGTGAAGCCGCCCCTCAGCGGGCTCGCCATGGCGACGCGCGGACCAACGTGAGTGCTGCCGCCTGCAGCGCCGGCGTCGCCGCCGCTGATGCCGAGCATCTTGAGCGCCTTGGCGTTGCTGCCGCCGGCAGTTCTGCCGACGATGGGGCTGCCGCTAGCGCTGGCGGAAGAGATGCCAAGAGTCCTGAGCGCCTTGGCGTTGACGGCGCCTGCTGGCGGCAGCGGAGACAGTGGCAGCGGCGCCTGCTTCCCACGCTGCGCAGCTGATGGCTCGGCATCCGCGGCTGCTGCTCCGTCCGCGCTCAACTCTGCGTAAGGGTCTCCGCTCGCTGCTGCTGATGCCGCTGCAGGCGCAGCCGTCGCACCCAGCTCCCCCGGCGCTACGTCACAAACGTCGCGGTCAAGCACGGCAGTCGCCACTTGTTCCAATGCTGCGACGCCGCCGCCGCCATCGCTGCGCAGCGACACGGGCGGCGCGCCGACAGTCGGCGATGTCGCCTGCCGCTGGGGGCGCGGCGGCTGCCACCCGCTGAGCTCCATCGCGGACGCATTCGCGCGCAGCAGGCGCGGCTCCATGAGCAGCGGCGGCTCAGCAGCAGCCGCAGCAGCAGCGGGCAGCTCTGGCGGCTGCCCACCCCAACCGCTAGCGGTACCTGCGGCCGTTGCGTCTGCAGCGGCTGCTGGCGCGTCGCTGATGCTGCCAGTGCCGCTGCTAGCAGCAGTTTTTCCGGCGGTGCTGCCGCTGCTGCCGCCGGGCGCGGGCGATGCCGCCGCCTGCCACG
This sequence comes from Tribonema minus, assembly GCA_017506865.1. Lineage (NCBI taxonomy): Eukaryota > Xanthophyceae > Tribonematales > Tribonemataceae > Tribonema > Tribonema minus. The sequence goes on from JAFCMP010000172.1 coordinate 27,707, forward strand.
CTGGGCTCGGGGGGAGCGGCAGCTCCATTGTCAATGCGATCGTGTGGTACGAGTGGCCCTCGCTGCTGAGGTCTGCTGAGGAGAACTGCGTCAAGAGCTGCCCAGGCACAGAGCCGAGGTCCGACGCCAATGAGCTGGCCTGCAACGAGCGACCCCCCGTTGGAAGGTCGACGGTTACAGGTTGCGACATTGGGAGGGTTTCTGGGTTCGAGGCGGGCGAGTCAGCAGATGTTGGACCCCTGCAGTCCAGGTCTGCTGCTGGTACGACTGCGGCAGCTGGCGGAGCTGCGGGCGACGCAGCGCCGGCCTCCGGCTCCGCCAGCGCCGGCAACGACGCAGCAGAGATCGGCAGCTCAGCCGACGGGGAGGTCGATGCGGCGGACAGCGGCAGCAGGACCGAGGGCGGCGACGACGGAGGCGACTTGGGTGGCACCTGCAAAGTCGGTGTTAGCAGTACAGCGTCGCTCAGTGATTGCGGTTCCGCGCCTGCTGCTGCTGCTGCTGCTGGTTGCCAGCAGTCGCGGCTGCTGCCGCCGAACGGCGGCGGCGTGCTGACGGCTGATGCAATGGCTGCTGTCTTTGATGCGTCTACTGCTGCGAGCTTGTCCGCGACATGCGCGTCACGGCCATCACGTGGCGGCAAGAGCTGGGTGACAGCAGCGGAAGGCGGCTGCGGCGGCGCGCTGTCCAGCCCGCGCGCCGTGCTGGCGTCGCTCGCCTGAGCGCTGCTGCCCGCGAGGTCACTGATCGAAGCAGCAGGCGCAGCGGCGGCGGGCGCCGCTCCATGCGCTGCCGATGCCGACGCAAGCGCCGACTTGCTCGGTGGCGCCGCGCCGCCAGCAGCAGCGCTACTGGCACCGACTGCGGGCAGCAGAACCCCCCCTCCTGCCTCCCCCGCCGCCGCCGGGGCAGCAGCGGTAGCGGCGCCGTCGCCTGCCTTGTCCTTGCTGCGGCGACGCCCCCTGGCACGCCACATGGCGAGCTGCGCTCGCGCTCCCAGGCCACTGCTGCCAGCCGCAACCGCTGCCGCTGCCGCCGCCGCCGCCGCCGCCGCCACGCCGCTGTTGCTGGTGCCCGGCTTACGGTCGCGGGCGCCGCTGCCGCCGCTGCCCGGCGCAGCGTTCCGCTGCCACATGCGCCGCCGCCGCGGCGATGACGCTGCGGCAGCGCCGCAACCGTCAAAGAGCGGCGGCGATGGCGGCAGTGTGTCGCCGAGTTCTGATGCGCTGATGCCCAGCATCTTGAGGGCCTTGGCGTTGCTGCTGCTGCTGCCCACGCTGCCGCTGCCGCCGCCAACGCTTCCGCCGCCAATGCTGGGCATTCCAAGCGCCGTCGATGCATCGCTGCCAGTGACGCCTAGCACCCTGAGCGCCTTGCTGGCGCTGCCGCTCGCCGTGCTGTCGCCGAGGCTGCTGCTGATGCTATGCGGCGTCTCAAGTCCCCCGGCGTCGCCAGCAGCAGCGGTAACACTGACGCCAGCCATGCGCGGCGCACTGACGCTGCTGCTGCTGCTGCTGGCCGCGCCGCTGCGCTGCTGCCGTGCTGTCACAGGGGTCATAACCAACACCTCTGCTGCCGCCTGCTGCTGCTGTGAATTGAGAGTGGCAATGATGGGGGAATCCGGTCTGCTGCCGCTTCGCACTGGCGTTGCGTGCTCCTGGCTGAGGTCTGCAGCGTCAGCAGCGCTGCTGCCCATCTGCATTGCCTTCGTATTGCTGCTGCTGCCGCCTGCACTGTGTGGCCCGCTACTGTCAGAACCGCCGCCCTCGCTGCCAGTGTTGTCGCTGTGCTGGCGTGCTGTCACAAGCACCGGTTCAACTGGCTCCTGCTGCTGCGGTAGCAGCAGCGGCGATGCGCTGGGAGTAATCACCGTGGGCTGCTGACTCTCACTTGTGCCGCCACTGCTGTCGCTGCTGATGACGCCATCGCCGCTGCTGCTGCTTTGGACATCGCCGCCGCTGCTCCTTGCCGCATCGCCGCTGCCTCGAGTGCTCATGAGGACACCGTCACTGTTGACGGGTGCTTTCAGCGTCTCGACGGCAGCGCCGACGGCGTTTGCGCCAACGCCGCCTCCAGGGGTGCCACTGTTCAAGGGCGGTGCGCCATCCGCTATCAGCTCTGCCCCTCCGGCAGCAGCGACCGCGGTTTGCGCCGCCGCACCGCGCTCAGCGCTGCCGCCGTCGACGCCGCCACCGACGCTGATGCCCAGCACCTTGAACGCTTTCGCGTTGCCGCCGCTGCCGTCGCCGGCGCTGCCGCCGCGCGGCCGCGGCGGCGTCTTGACCGACAGCCGCCTCGACATGGCCATACTGCTCATCGGCGCCATGCCGCCGAACGGCGCAGCTTTCCTGGCGCCGCTGCCGCCGCCGCTGCCGCCATCGCCGCCGCCGCCGTCGCCGCTGCCGGCGCCGTACGCCTTCTGCACCGCGCGCTGCACCAGCTTGTCGACGAGGCCCGTGCGCCACTCGTCGGAGCTGGTGCGCTCGGACGAGGACTCGCCGCAGAGCACGGGCGGCGCGGCGGGCGGCGGCGCGCTGAGCAGCGCGGCGCAGCTCCTGCTGAGCGGTATCGCGTGCGCGTCGCCGCCGTGCGCAATGGGGCTCGCAGCCGGCAGCGGCGGCTCCTGCGCACTGCGGCCGCTGGCGGACGCCGCCGCCCCCCTGTGGCGGCGGCAGCGCTCGGGCGAGCGCGCATCGCTGCTGCTGTCGCCGCTGTCGCTGCCGCTGCTGCTGCCGCTGCCGCCGCGCCCGCGCGCCAGCGGCGACGCCGCGCCGCACAGCAGCGCGCGCGAGGACTGCTGCCACGGCGCCGGCATGCGCGAGACGGCGCGGCCGCTGCTGCTCGAGCTGAGCGCTGCCGCGGCAGCAGCGCCGCGCGCGAGGCGCAGCTCGTCCACCGTCTCGTTGCAGCGCAGCAGGTAGTCGAGGAGGTCCAGCAGGACGGCGCGGTCGCTGCCGCGCAGCGCGCGCGCAATGTCCGCCTCGGATTGGATTGACGCCGGGCATGGCAGCTGCGTGGCGCGCGCGAGGGAGGGGGGGGGGGCGCACAGGAGTTCAGGCACAGCGGGCGGCGCTGTTGGAAAACGACAGCGTTGACGTGGCTGGACTTAGACTGTGAATGGAGTCAAGGCATGCGCAACTAAGATTGCAGTTATAGGGGCTGCCCACGCTCAGACCTAACTCTGACCCTAATCCCAGGTTGTGAATCAATGGCGGGCCTCACTTTGTTGAGGAACGCCACCTGTGTGAAATTTGATTGTTTTCTGGACAAGTTATCTGCATGGTCACAAAGTCATATGCAAGAGTTCCAGCAGCATGTCGCAGTGGCTCCAGAACAAGCATCGCTGCCATTGTCGGTGTACATATATGAGCATGTATATGAGTGTGCCAACATGTCTTCAAGATGTCTCAAACAAGCTCAAGGCTTACGTCAGCACGCAGAGGTGATTTCTGACAAACGAGCTTTGTTGAAATCAGCTTGATCTGACACTTTCCAATCATATTATGGCCCAAAAAAAGGGTGCCATGGCCACTCCCGCCCTTGACATTGAGCTCTGAAGGGCTTGTTTGGCTCATGTTCCACTGCAATGAACACGACACTTGAAGTGTGTGTGTACGTCTGACGGACCTAAACATAGTGTTATTAGTGGAAATATTTGATTATGCAGCTTACGTTGCATAACATGATACTCTCTCCGAGCACTATGGCTAGTGTTTACCTGTGAACACTCTGTCACAAATTGACTCACAATGGATTAACCTTTTCCGACTCTTGCAAAGTTGTCGGGCAAGCTACATCTTCTCACTGCCTTACAGCGATATCAGCACGGCTGTCACAATGGGGATGGCGCAGCGCCTGCTGCTGAATACAAACTCTCTTACTGCATGCATGGTGAAGGCCGCAGCACTTGAAAATTGACGGTATGCATTGCGGTGCGCAGCCTGTGAATCGTGCTGTAGAGCAGATGTGACACAGCTCAAGCAGAACACTTCCACTTTGCGGCGTTGCAGCAATCGTGCCTTGGTGAAATCTCGCAAGCCAAACTGGCGGACCATGCTGCAAATGCACCGAGCGCAGTTGGAGGTGGACTGTCACCTCAGCTGTCAAACTTCAAGATGAGCTGCTGCTTTAAGAGTTGATGCTCTGGTGGGATGGAATGGTCCTGAAGCTGCGCAAACCTCATCGTCAAGGTCTAGTCCCTTGTCTGCACACAGTTGAAACTGAGCCTTACTTTCAGAATTAGCACAGTCAGCCATCAAGCGCAGCTGTTTTCACGACAAGCTCCCTGACAGCTGAGTGCACGACATAATTTGGGAACTGTGGATACTGGATACCACTCACAACGCACAGAGTCGGTGCTGCCGCTGCTTAGTGCGGTGCATCAGCTGTCTGCTGGTTGCATTACACTCACTGAAAAAACACCGTTCATACGCAAAGCTTCTCACCTGCAGAAGGTCGGCGTATTTGAGGTCCATCGCCATCAAGCGCATCCACACCGACCGGACACCCTGCTCCCCGTTGCTGTTGCTGCTGGTGCGAGCGCCGCCAACCTCGTCCCTCGTGTGCTTGCACGATATGCACGCACTGCACAGCGGCGCATTCACCTTGCTGCAAGTGGAACACGCCCACGGCCCTGTCACGCCCGACTGAAGGTCCTCCAAGCGGCCCAGCAGTCTGTCCAGCAGCACGCTGATGTGGCCCACGCCAACCTGCTGTATGGAGTCAATGCTGCGCTCCTGTCGGTGGCTACTGCGGTTAACGTAGGCGAGGACTTGCTGAAAATCGAAGTCTTCCTGCACTTCCGAGCTGCAACTTCTGCTGCTCCGAGTGCTGGATCTGGCGGACATGTCGGTGTCGGCGGGCAGGACGAAGGCGGTGCTGCTGCGTTTTAAGCTCCCGTGGCGTGATTCGCCCGCCGCGGTCGGCAGAGATGCCGACAGCATCAAGGTCAGCCTGTGTCCGTCAACACGCCAGAAGTAATGCAGAAGGGGGGAATCCTCGCTCTGCTGTCGGCCACTCTTGCACGGCAATGTACGGCGCCCGCCCTCTCCTGACAATGCGCGTCGTTGAATGCCCTCCCTGCGCGTTGAGGATCCACACAGTCAATACTACCGAGCAAGATTGGCTATACGTGTTCGGCTTCGGCAAGACTTACTTTTTTATTCACTCTGCGCGCATACAAAACATGCATGTCAGTGGTAAGTGACAGGTCTGACCCTGGCATAGGACAATGTGCTATAACGCTGGCATCACACAGTCGTAGCTGCTATTCACATCAAATGCGCTCTATGCTTTGCAGGCCAGGCCATCGACTTTTGTTGTGGGGGCATGCATGTAGTGCTCACCATGACACAAGGACAGTTTGCAGGAGACAAGCAGCATCGCATCAGCATTAAGAAATGACACGGCATCATTGTCGCTCCAAGAAATGTAGTATGCAGTAATAGAGGGGTGCGCAGCTCAACAGAACGTCCACTGTGTATGAGACATCAAACCCGCACGTGATCTGCGCTGACTGACGAAACGCGCAGAATGAATGTGCACCATTATGCCATACACAAACCGCCACTGAACGCACCACCACTACATAAACCAAGCGGCACAAGCACCTTAACCACTCACAACGTGCCCAAATCAATGCCTGTCCCGGCTATACAGCCTCATGGGCACGTTACAATAACATGTCACTCGCTGAACAAGTTGCGAAGCATTGAGCTACGCGCCGTATGACCACTCGACGCCATCCTGAGCCCAGGCAGGACCCTGAGCCTGCCAGTCATCGCTGTCGTCCTCCTCCTCCTCCACCACCAGCAGGCTGCCGCTGGGGCTGGTGGGCAGCCAGAAAAAGGCCTGCACAAGAGGGTGGTCCCTGAGCTGCTGCTGCTGCTGCTGCGCAACATGCTGGCCGGCGCTGCTGCCGCATTGCGTGCTCAAAAGCGCGCACACGAATGTCTCCACCTCCTCTAGCGTCTGCGTCAGGCAATGCTGGGCCCGAGTGGCGCCTCCGAAGCACCCTGCTGGCGCCTGCTGCTGCTCCTGCTGCTGCTCCTGCTGCTGCTCCCATGCCCTGCCGCCGCTGCATGTGCACCCCTGCAGCGAGTACAGGGTCGGTGTGCCGCCCCTGCCTCTGCCGTGAGGCACCAAGGAGCTGGCGCACCTGCAGCCGGCAGCAATGCCAGTCTGCTGCAGCTCGGGTAGGGTGAGCCTCACTTCCGGCAGCCTGAAGTCTGGTCCCAGCGCTCCTCTGCTCTGTAGCTTTGTGATGAGCTGCGCCAGTTCGCTGTGTGTCTTGTAGAGTACATACTGGCGGGATGAGGTGTATGAAACGTACAGGGAGTACTTGATGGATTGGAGGGAGCTGCCGGCCTCCAGGCTGGCATCTATAAAGCGTACGTGGAGATTCTTCGAGGCCGTGTTGCTGTGGCAGGCCGCGGCCTGGTCTTCGTCTGATACTGCGAGTGTTATGTTGCCGCTGCTGTCGCTGCTGGCGCTATCCACGCTCCGTGTAGGGGAGGGCGGAGCCGTGGCATGTAGTGTTACAGGAGGTGCCTCCTTCTGTCCTGCTGCAGCTGCTCTGAAGGCGGTTGCGAAGGCATCGACGAGAGCTGTGATGGAGCCAGAAGGGCTGGTCGACGACTGCGGCGGCTGCAGCGCGCTAGCAGCTGCCGCTACAGGGGGTGCTGAGGTCTCCACGCCATGTGTGCCAAGGTAGCCGACGCCGGCATAGGAGCTGACCATGTGCTTCGACAACGACCTGGTCCCTCACCGACAGGGTCGGATGGAAGACCGCGGGGCACTGAGCATGATGCGTGGATTTGACTGCAGTGACCAGCAGGATTTAGGTGCGTCGCGTCGGCCTCTGTCGACTCCGTGTCCGACACACAGAGTCAACGGCATTCAAGTTTGTTCGACTTTGTGCGGCTGGGTCGGACCCGGGGGACGGGGGCGGCTGCATTATGTAGGGTTGATACGGCCTACGCAATATCAACCGTATATACCGTATGAACGTATGTATGAATCCCGCCAGGCCGAATATACGGACGGTGCAGCGGCACGCAAGGGCAGGCGCAGCCGGGATACAGAGCACAGCTGGTGGTACAATTGACTGCATTGAGCAATTAGGTATACACGGCATGAAATGCGCCGCTCGTGCTCGACAAACAAAACCATGCTCGGCAACCACACACAGCCTCTCCTCACCACGTCAAAGAAGTTCAAAATGTGAAGTCAAAGTTGAAGTTTGTGGCGGCCGTACATATTGGCTTCTCAGGGCGGTACAAGTATATCACGAACGAATGACATAGAATCGACCATATTTGTCAACCTGCATGTGAGTGCAGAAGCGTGCTCTCTGTTCGGCTGAGTGAGTGTGACAGACATACATTGAGAACAATGGTGCTTGATATGATTTAGCATGCACACACTGGATCCAAGCCTGAAAGACGCAAAACAAATGCAGCGAACACCAACAAGCAAGCACAAAAGAGAACACAGCACACAAGGTCTGTGACACAGCCATGTCTTCTATTGCATGCAATTGGGGCAGGCCGCTCTTGCTCACTGCATGTGAGCATGTGGGCCCACACTCATTCTGTACATGTCGCACTTTTGTTGCAGATGGTTGGGAAGGTCACAGCACTTGCAATTGCCCCCCGTCCACCTCCCGACCCCCTCGCTCATTACTCCCCCTCTGCTGAGAACAAACATGCACACACGATTGCCACGCGCCTGTGCTCGTGATGCCGCTTGCGCAGACTGGGGAAATAGAACCCAGCAGCACTGACACGGAACACCAGACGCCGCTGCCCCCCCTTGCCGCATATTATTACCTCCATCGCTTCCTGGTCTGCGTTCCCGCTCTGGTCCCTCGGTGGCCGCCTGTTGCCGCGTCAAGACACTGCGTACGCTGCGCGCACCATGAGGAGCAGCTGCGCGGAAGCCGCACGCCGCGCACACGGGAGCGTCACACCACCGTTTGAAGAACTGTAACCTCTCGAGTCAGTGCTCAGCAGCTCGTGCCAGGCAGCGCTCAAGGCGCGCGGCTCCTTACGGACAGGACATCACAACACGGTGACCGAGATCACGCCCTCCGCCGCGGCGTCCGCCTGCCGTCAGCCCCGCCCCCCCAGCTTCCGCTGCTGCGCCGCTCACCCCCTTCCGCAGACCCCCCGCCATGCCCCCCCCCGCCCCCCATGGCATCACGGCCGTCGCGGCTGCTGCCGCCGCCGCCGCCGCCGCTGCTGCTGCCGCCGCCGCCGCCAGCGCTGCTGCTGCCGCCGCCGCCGCCAGCGCTGCCACTGTCGCGCCGCGCTGGACGGCCGCTGCTGCCCCTGCGGCCGTCGCCGCCGCCACCGCCGCTGGGCCCGGCGGCGTTGAAGACCGCTTGGAACACGCGCATGGTGCGCGCGCCGGCCATGCCGCCCCCTGCTGGCGCCGGACCCGCGTGCGCGCCGCCGCCGCCGCCGCCCGCCCCCATCTCATTGAGGAAGTCCGCAAACTCCATGGGGTGGCGGGCGCTGTGCGGCCGCGGCGCCGCGCGCGCGCGCTGCTGCGCCCCCTGCGCGGAGCCGCCGCCGCCGCCGCCGCCGTCAGAGCCGCTGCTGCTGCCCTCTGTGGACGCGAGATCGATGACGTTGTTGGGGCCGCTGCCGCCGGCGATAGGTTGCAGGCCAAAGGCCATGCCCATGCCGCCGCCTCCGCCGCCAGGCATGCCGCCGCCGCCGCCGCCGCCGCCGCCGCCGCCGCCGCCGCCGCGCACCTGCGCGAACATGATGTCCTGCGGCGCAATGAACTGGCGCAGCAGGTGCTCCAGGATCGGCGGGAAGTTCATGGGGCCGTTGACGTGCGGCGGCGCGCCGCCGCCATCGCCATCGCCTTCCTCATCCGAGTCCACGAACACGTCATCGTCGTCGTCGTCGCCATCGCCGGCGCCGGCGCCGGGGGCGAAGTGGTGGTAGAAGTGGAGGTGCGGCATCGCGCCAGGGGGGGCCGCGAGGAACCCCGGGGGGAGCATGCCGGGGATGAGGGGGTTGCCCGTGGCGCCCATGATGAGGCGCATGTGGCGCAGCATGTCGAGCGGCGACTCGAAGACGCCGCTGCGGCGCGGGCAGCGCGAGGGGGGGGGGGGGGGGGGGGGGGGGCACGGGTCAGTGTATGATGCGAGCGCAGGGGCAGGGGATGGATGGGGGGGGGACGGGGGGGGGGGGCGGCGGCGTCAACTGCAATACGTCTGTGGCCTGCACCGCACCGTATGATGATGAGGTGCAGTATGCCTCAGTGAGTGGCCTGAAAGCGGCGTTGCGGCAGCAGCCGTGCATGAAACAGGGACGGATGGCCACTTCGCGGCTTGCCTGTGAGAGTGATGCCTTCGAGCCAATAGGGGTGAGCGAAGGGGTACAACGGCCTCAAGCGCCACGACGGTCCGTGGTCGCCACGCTTGCACCGATGCCAGCAAACAGCAGCATCTACGAGGCCAACACAGCTATGCCACGCGGAGGGACAGCTGGTAGCTGCAAAGTTGCTGCATCGACGACTGCGAGTTTGACGCTGATGGACCCCTGCAATCACCATAGCTGCAAAACCACGCAACAAATGTCATTGGGCACAGCGACCACGAGGGTGACGGCATGTGCAACGTCAACAACAAGCAGTGCCAGCAGGAGGGGTGTGGCAGGCAGCCCAGCTACGGAGTCCCGGGCCAGGGGGGGCAGATAGCGGGCCAGATATCTACGGAGTCCCGGGCCAGGGGGGCCAGGTAAGGGTGCCAGATATCTGGTCCCCTCAGGACTCCCCTGGCCCGGTACTCCGTAGCTGGGCTGCCTGCTACGTCCCGCCCACTATCACTGCTTGTCATTGACGTCGCACATGCCGTTGTGGTCGCTGCAGAGACCACCAGGGGCGAGTACGCGGACGAGGTCAGACTACTGTCGGCGGTTAATTGGGGAATGGATTGCGCAGTTCCTGGGCCAGATGGCAGCTGACTCAGTGAGGTGCATTGGTACAAAAAAGGCCAGCAACAACAGAATTGGAAGCTCAAAGAACGCACTATGTGTAAGTGATGCGCTGCTCGCTCCTGCAGGTGGTATTCCATTCGGTTTGCCGCACCCTACGGAGACTCGATGAGCTCTGTGGCACTTGTGCTTTTAAGGTTTCTATGTGGGCTTCCAGCACGCTGAGGACTCGAGTGGCAAGCATTATGGAGAACGCTTCATGTGTCAATACGTCGCCCATGCAGCGAAACAATCGACTTGATCGCAAGCCGTTATTGAATTGGTCGAATGAGTTGCACACCGCAATCGTAATAAAGCTTACAGTCTGCAGCCGGTGGACACTCACCTCTGGAAACGGTGCATCGTGTCACTTTGACTCGTCCGCTGCACTTTTACGCTGCGAGTTCGCCCCCTTTGCTGCTGAGCCTTCCTCTTGCCTTTTCCTTTGCCAGATGGCGCCGCTGCTGCTGCCCCAGCGGGGACGGCCTCCTCCTCCTGTATGCTGGTATACCGAGCCTTGCACAGAGGGCATGTAGTCTCCGTCTTCGACCACTCCATGATGCAGTCAAAGCAGTAGAAGTGGCCGCACTTGAGAACGCCTTTCTTAGTGGGCAGTTCGAAGCATATGCTGCAGGCCTCCGCAGCAGCGCCGGGGTCGCCTGCATCGGGCGATGAAGCATTCTGCTTCAACGCACCCTCGGCCGGCCCTTTCCGTGCCAGTGGCGGAGGGACGTTCGCACTGCTGGCAGAGGCGGCGCCTTCGGTTGCATCGGTTTCTGCTGAGGCTAGAGCTCTCTGCTTGGAGCGCGTCATCGGCGCTGCTGGTGGAGAAGGCGTCTCCATCTTCGCCTGCAGTGTACCCTCTGCTCCGTGCTACCTTCCTGCAGCACAGGCAAGTGCCGTCAGGTGCTCGTGTCAAGAGTACAGTGACCCAACATTGCTCAGTCAACGCGTTCGCCGGAAAAAAAAGCCCTGCTGCACGTTGGAAAGCACCAGACACTCGAACACCCAGGAAGGTACAGACTCAAGCGAGACTCGAAGTGACTGCTGGCCCAGCCGTCGGCGGCTGGGCTGCCACCATCAGGTCAGCGCAACTTTGCAGCCAGCAGCCGGTTCAGCAAACCGGCTCTCCCACGAGACACGTACACAGTAGCAGACTAATGCAATAGCTTATGACCTCCTATGTGTTAGATCCATATAAGCCTGTTGTACCTTTGCATCAGCGAACACTTTTGCCTGTGGTGTGTCTTCCGAGAAAATCACCCACCTGTCACCCCTGCCGGTTGGCTCGTCACAGAGTCACCCGGCGTTGGGGTTGTTGTGATTCACAATTGTTACTGTAGCCGCTTTTCTAGGTGCCGTCTGGTCGTCAACTGCTGCTGCTGCGCTGCTCCCTGTGCTGTTGCTGTTTTACTTCGCAGACATCATGTCACACGCCATGGACCTCGCTATACAGAAGGAGATCAGGGCCATGCCTGGGAACAAGGTGAAGCACCAGAAAGAAAGCGTAGAAAACATCTAAAACACACATCGCAGGTTTGCCATTGCTCTGCTTGCACGCCGCTGCCTAGCAAGGAAAGTCCTACTTGAGAGTCCCCCTTGTTGTGTGCCTGGGACGTCTGTCCCATATGGTTACTCAGCACCAGCACACGCCCTCTTAGCCCCATGACTGACCCACAACACTCTCCTTTCCCTCGTCCCCTGCGCGGCACCAGAGCTGCGTCGACTGCGGAGTGCCACACCCGCAGTGGGCCAGCGTCTCGTACGGGTGCCTGTTCTGCCTGGAGTGCAGCGGGCAGCATCGAGGCCTCGGCGTGCACGTCTCCTTCGTCCGCTCCATCACCATGGACTCGTGGACGGACAAGCAGGTGACGCTCCGCGACACCTGGCTCAGTGCCACTGTCAGTGTGTGAGCCTGCTTGCGTGTCGCTGCCTGCGCCGTCGTTCGTCGCGTGACTGCGCACACACAACAGGTCTGTATCTGTGACAGGTTGAGTGGGCAGCGGCAGCGCTCTTCTGTGATAGCAACAGTTGCACCTTGCCGGATCATGTCAAGCATTGCGCGCTGCAGCATAGCCGCTGCCGGCACATGCCGGCGCATCGTGTGAGGCTGGCCGTAACCTATCAGTGCATTCTACATCGGAGTTGCTATTACAATGTCAATTGCGCTCCAAAGGTGAGAGAGCTCGGGAATGCACACCTGCTGCTGATACAGCAGCAGCTTGCCTTCAACAGACTCCGACTGAACGCACTTGCTACCGCCTTGTCTTTGCATGACAGATGTACTTCAAGACATCTCTCGTGCAAGGTCTTGTTTCTCCCCCTCTAATTTGGCTTGTGCCACCCCCACCAAGAGTGACGAGCAACCTGCGTCTGAGTTGAAGTTCAGCTGCCCGCGACGAGCGCTTCTGATTCGCCAGTGTCACCGCCGCACTTGCCTCGCTCACGCACCAATCCTGCTTTGTGCCTGACAGATAAAGATGATGCGTGAGGGCGGAAATGCCAAGCTGCTGGAGTGGTTCGACCAGCGCGGCATCGGCCGTGCGGACCCCATTAACACGAAGTACAACAGTCCAGAGGCAGAGCTCTTCAAAGAAAGGTGCGGTTCTTAGGGACGCCCAATGCACGGCGCGGTGTGATGCGCAGCGGGGTGTGCAGTGGGCTTCTGTGAAAGCACGGCAGGCTGTCGAGGCGCGTACCTCGGAGCCCTTATTAAGGGGTTTCAAGTGCACAGTGCTGCGGGCCCGCTCGTAGCCATGGCGGGAAGTCAGATTCATGAGCGCGCGCACGCCGCATGACGCGGTCTCCTTCTGCATGGAGCATGCATTCCCTGTGCTTCACATCCCCATATTATATCCATGCAGGCTGTGGCGGTGCAGTCGTATATGCTGCATGCACGATCTGTGCTGACATGCATGTTGCTGCACAACTACAACCGTCAGTGAAACAAGACATTGTCACTGGCGCACGTGCGGTTTTGCTCAAAAACGGGAGCCCCGTTCTTGCTTGACGTTTGCTGTATTGTGCGTGTATGCCTGGAACTAGGCCATACATTCAGCCCCGAGGAAGGCGCACAGTGCACCCTCAGCTAGCATGATGCATCGCCCAGAAACTTGCAGTAGTGAGTTGATGCTGAAGTTTTTTAAACCAGTGCGCTGAAGTGTCCTGTAGTGTTGTCGCACACTGTAGGGTTCTCAGGGTGCGTGAAAGCCCGCGCTTGTGGGATGGGTTGCGGAACCACGGCTGTCTCAGCAGGCGGCGCATTCATCTGCATGCTGTTCAGAAGGAGTTGCAGCAGTGTGATCGCATCCACACTCTTGTGCGTCTTTGCATGTACGCTCTCTTGCCCATGTACTGATGCACATCGCCGCTTGCTGTCATCCACATCACAACGACTGTATGCGCGGAGCGCCAGCTCCAGCACCACATGTTCGCCGTAACCATGCACGAGCAAGCACGCATCAGCGTGCACGACCCCCAGCAGCGGCAGATACACCAACAGTTGCAGTGACGCCCCACTGCTGTGCAACATCGCTACGCTGCGCGCAGACTGCTGGCAGCGGTGGAGGGCCGCCCCCTGCCCACGGAGCTGCCGAAGCGCGAGCCGTCGCCGCCGCGCCAGGCGAGCTACGGCAACAGCGGCTTCCGCAGCAGCGGCGGCGGCGGAGGCGGAGGCGATCCGCGCGGAATGGAGCGACTAGCCGGCGAATCGGACAAGCAGTACATAGCGCGGCAACGCGTGCTGCGCGACGAGGCGGCGGCGCGTATGCGCAATAAGTTTGGGGCGGGGGGGTTTGGGGGAGGGGGGGGGGGCGGGGGCGGCGGCGGCGGGGGAGGCATGGCGGGGATAGGGAGCGATCCCAACTACAATCCAAGCCGGGGGGGGTACGGGGGCGGGGAGGGGCTGGGTGACATTGGCAGCAAGGGCATCAGCTTCATCACGTCGTCGCTGTCGTCGCTGACGACGGGCGTGCAGGTGAGCACTGCTGCTGATGTTTGCTGAGAGATACCGTAACAGTGTGTAACACTGTGTGTCATACTGAACAGTATTCGGCGTGGTTGGAGTCCCAGCTGCAACTCTGGTGGATGTGCGGTGCGCGGTGAGCAAACAGCAGTGGGGTTTGGACAGAGCTCAAACCCGTTTAGTGACACTGCAATGCCAGCAAGTCAGGCCCAGAAGCATGCCTGCCACGAACTTCAAGTTGTGCAAGGATGGAAGTTTCTCAGCCAGCCTCGTGACCTGTTCAACGAAACACACCCCATGACATGGCGTTCAGCAACAGGCAGTAGTGTGTTAGCACGAGTCCAGACTTGTGCGGTGCTTGCAACAGCTCAACCATCACGCATCATGAAGGGCATTGAAACGCTGCCATCATGCCCGATGCTTGTGCCAGACACGGCTGCTTCTGCATATGGCGGCCCTAAACAGAAGAACAGAGTCAATGTGCAGTCAGTCTGAATTTGTTTGGCCCCGCTAAGGCACGCAATGTTTCGCGGTGCTGGCAACCACTTCATGGTATCCCTTGTGCACAAAGTTGTCCCACAGAGCATGCTGCCAACAGCTTTGCGGGCAGGCGCGTTGGAGTGATCCATCAGAAGTTTTCAGCTGTAAGCTGTGCTTGAGATTTGCTGTGTTTAGCCTTGTTGGCAAGGTCGCGTGCACTGGTGCACCACGCCATCATGATGATACGTCATATGATACTTATACATGGCAACATGCTGCGCGTAGGGTGTATTAAATTTTGTGGGGCATGTGGTGAGGTAAGCTTTGGTGGCTCAGTCAGGGCTTGCCGGCAAGCCGACGTGCGCAGGTGGCTCAGCTTGCGTCGTGCCACCTTGCAGTGCTGTTGTAGACGATCCAATGCGCTGGTGCGCCAGCACCTCAGTACAGCTCGGATTGGCAAGTCAGCTCCGCTTAGTGCAGCGGGCCGCACGTGCTTCTCAAGATGGAACGTATCGGCTGCATGGCGTGCCGGTCAGCTGATGGGGGCTGTCGATGTTGCTCCTGTCAGTCCCCCCCTCCATTGATAAGAAGTGCTCACAGTTTGCCCATACTGTTGGCCTCCTGCCATGCGTGTACTGGCCCGCCCACGCGCGTAACACAGGGGGGCGGGGGGGGGGGGGGGGGGGGGGGGAGCACCGCACGCGCTACTCATGATATGCAGCTGAGCACTGGTGTGCAGATGCGGTGCCCTATGTGTCACCATCCACGATGTGCGATCCGCCCATGACACAACATGCCCTCGCTGCGTGCCAGAATGCTTTCAGTCTAGCACACTTTCTCAGAGTGCGCAATGTCGCCGCCAACGTCCCCCATGGCACTGCCAACGCCACCGACGCCGCGACCCTTGGCAGGCTCGCCATCAGACCACGATGCGCCAGCCCTGCGCCCAGAACCTCTGCGCCTTGCTGCTCACCCCGCTCACCCCCGTTCATGACTCAAACAAGCCACAATCGCTCATCACCCCCTGCCCCCCCCTACCCCCCCCCCCCCCAGAACCTCGCGCACGAGCCCATCGGGCAGAAGCTGAGCTTCGGCGTGAGCTCCATCGGCACGCGCCTCGCGGACCCCGCTCTCAAGACCAACGTCCAGGAGGGCGCGGGCGTCGTCCTCTCCAAGGCCGCAGAAACAGCGTCCTGGGGCTGGTCCGCGCTGTCCACGGGCGCCACCACGCTCTGGTCCACCGCCGCCAAGGCGCTGGCAGAGGAAGGCGGCGGCAGCGCGCCGGTGCCGCTGTACCGCGCGGACGCGCTCGGCGGCGCGGCGCCGCCGCGCAGCGCCATGCCGGGCTTCGGCGGCGGCGATGGCGGCGGCGAGTGGGTGAGCGCGGGCGCGTCACCGCCGCGCGCCGTCAGCGGCGGCGGCGGCGGCGGCGCCGGCGGCAGCGCGTACGGCGGCAGCGGCGCCTACGGCGGCGGCATCGAGGACCTGCTGTCAGATTCGCGCGGCGACGGCGGCGCTGCTGCCGGCGCTGCGTCTGCGGCGGCGCCGCGCGGCATGCGGCTGTCGCCGTCGAGCGGGCTGCCGCCGACGAGCGCGCACGCGCGGGCCGGCAGCGTGTCGCCGCCGCCGACGGCGCCGCTGCCGGCGGCGGCGGCGGCGCCGGCGCCGCAGACCATGGGCAGCGCGCAGGTGCCGCGCAAGGAGCTCAACGACGACTTTTTCGGAAGTTTTGGGCTGGACAAATAATGTATTTTTGGAGGCGGTGGGAGGGGCGTACGTGCATAGGCGGCTGTTGAGTTCAGAGGGGAAACGGTGGTTGGCAGCATTTTTTGGACTGCGCGACTGGCGTCAGTCGTGCCGCACCCTTTGGTGCGCACAATGGATGTGTGTGTATTTCTGCGGGAGTTCCTGACGGCACCTTCGCTTTGGGCCATTGCCTTGCCATGCATTGGTTTGTGCGTTGCATTATACAGCAGTTGCGCAGCGCTGCTAATGGGCATGACGATTGTATGCGTGACCACAATGCTCATGCCACATCGAGCTCCCTTGTATCAAGCGAGCATATGGTAATCCTCTGTGCACACGCCAACTGTGGACCATGATTGTCAGCATGTTCATGCATCATGCATTGTGTTCCACGGGCAAAGCTCCACAGCTTGTTTCTACCGCTCATTGCAGATTGTATGCAGCGCCTTGCATCACGGAGTGAGCAGCGTGAGAATACTCAGTGCTTGGCACAGCATGCATGAGTGAATGTCGAAGTTCCACATGGTAGTTTTGAGCCAAACAGCATGTTCAACAGCTTGAAACATGCAGTGCTCAGTGTCAGTGCCAGTGTGGACTCTGGCGCGCACATGGGGACCTGGTGGCAACAAAGCACAGTGCGATGCGCAAACTGTTGACCGCCATGCAAGCATTGCTATTGACAGCTTCTCCTGGCCAGTGCACATGCAGTACACGGTACACATCCCTCTTCGATGCATCAACTTCAAGCATGCGACCACACCCAACAGCAAGACTGCGCCTGGCTGTCTCGATGCAAAATGGTTCGATTGCGCCGCGGCAATTGCCGCCATGTACAAACTTGATATTTACATGTGATCAACAAAATTGGTTCCTCGCGTGTGATGTCAATACCTACTATAGCAATCAGTGTCAACGCGCACACACAGCACACCTGGCACTTCAAGTTCAAGACGGCGTGCCTCAGTGCTCAGATCCGGCATCCAAACCTCACACCCTCTACGAGCACAGCAGACCAGGCCGCACAGAAGCGCCGCCACCTGCCGCGCCCCCTCCCTCCCCCCGAGCAAGCGTACGGGCCTTCGCCAGTGCGCTACATAGGCCATTCCCTCCACTACGCACCATGACACGCCTCAGCTCGTACTGGCGGCAACCCCGCCTCAAGCCGACACGACAGCGGCACCCCCAGTGGCGCAGCAGCGGCAGCGCTCACGAGCTCTTGCCCTTGACGCTGCCGCCGCACGCCGCCGCCGCCGCCGCCGCCGCTGCCGCTGCCGCGTTGCCGCCGCCGCCGCCCATGCGCGCCTGCAGCGCCCACAGCGGCGCCATGGCGGCCGCGATGGCGCGCGACGCGCGCGTCTCCCTCGCGTCCGGGTGCGCAAAGAACGGCACGCGCTTGCGCCACAGCCGCAGCGCCTGCCAGTGGATGCGCGCCTGCACCGCCGCCGTGTACGCGGGGTACGCCGCGAGGTGCGCGAGCAGCGCCGCCGCCGTGAGAGCGCGCCGCCGCGGCAGCGCGAGGCGCGCCGAGAACCACAGCACGCCGCCCTTGAGCATGGCGTTGCGGACGCGCAGCGGCGGCGGCGGCGGCGCGGCGCCGTCCGCTGCCGCGGCGGCGCGCGGCGCCGTGAAGCTCCAGTCGTACGTGTGCTCCATGTCCATGAAGGGCGACACGTGGAACGCCTTGGCAAAGCGGTAGCGCACCGTGTCGGCAGCACCGCCGGCGGCATCTTGGCCCTCCGCGACTGTGCTGTTGGCAGCCGTGTTGCTGGCGCTGGTGTGGGCTGTGTCCTCGCTGCTGCTGCTGACAGTTTCGCCAGTAGTTACATGGACGCCTTCCACGCCCGGCGCCAGCGCGTAGCAGTGCATCTCCAGCCAGGGCGTGTTGCTGACCTGCGCGAACCGCAGGAATGGGCATGCGGGGTTTGAAGTTTCCAGTGGCGGCGGACTGCACTGGGTGCATCATACGCTTGCTCGCTCTTGTAGATGGCATACTCATGAACGACCACTGGAGCAGATTTGGCACTCCTTCCTCGCATGCTGGCCATGAGAGACCTGCAGATGGGCAGCTACCAATGCAGTGGCTTTTGCTGCTGTGGCATGCTCACGAAGCAATGTTGGATGTACACCATCAGTGAGGGTCATTACTGCATGTGCCCTTGCGACAGCCATGCGCGCAAGCGCACGCCCTTGGCATGGCTGCATCAACAGCCCCTCCACCGCAACGCCGACCCCCCGTATGTGGATGCACACGAGCCGTGGGGTGGAAGGATTGGAGTGACTGCAATCCATAGACTTGATACCTGATGCCGCCCTTCTCCTGACCCTGACCTCAACCCCAGACTAGTTCGTCTGCAGCGGCGATGGGGCGTGCGACAGGGGCTGCGCGGCGGCGCGCAGGCTGCGCCCTCACCTCGCCTACGACCGCCTGCAGCCGCTCGCCATCTGCGTCGTAGCAGTAGTAGAAGGACACCGGGTTGAAGCAGTAGCCCAGGTACGTCAGGTGCGTCAGCAGCCGCACAGGTCCCTCTGGCCTCTCTCCCGAGCGCGCGCCCACAAAGTCGCGCACGCGGTCCGCTAGCGATCGCTCGGTGTCACCAGCCTGTAGAGAGTCACATGCCAGTGCAGAGTAGAGTCACGACAGACTAGAGTCAGTGTGGCGACTGCGGGCCTGGAGAGTGAAGTATCACCATGACCTTTGGAAGTTGGCGCTGTCGGCACATGGGTGACACAAGCGCGGCACGCATTGGCACGCATTGCGCACACTGATTTCCAGTGTTGCAACCGACCGGGATGCGACTTGCGGGGCAGGAAACGAAAGGACTTCCATGGTTTGTCGGCAGCTGAAATAGTCTGGGGAAGAAGTCAGAGAAAACTTCTTGGGGACTGCGCAGCAGTGCGCGGATGACCTTGCACATCTGTCAACGCCGCGGCTATGCGCTGCGATTGATACTGAAAGCAGCAGCAAGCCATTGCCATCACCGCTCACGAGCCCCAGATGTCGCGCGCCTCTTCACTGCTTTCTGGCCTCTTATCAAGAGAGCGCTGTATCACCTGCTGAGGCTGGTCCTTGAGGTGATCCGCGGCGTCGAATCGAGCAAGGGCCGGGATGTTGAACCTTGTGGCGAGTGGCCATAGGTACCAGGGAAACACCAGCGGCAGCTCGTCCAGATCCAGGAATGCGTAGAAGATTGGGTATGTGAAAGAGTGCTCGGTGGGTTGAAAGCGGTTGTGCCAGACCCTGCCAGAGTACAGTGCGCTCCATTGTTTGGCATACTTCGCTGGGTTTCGCCATCTTGCTATGGTGTCGATCACGATGACAAAGGCAAGTAGCACGCACAACGACAAGGTCGACGCCGCCGCGGCCTGCAGCGCAAGAGGCAGGGCTGCTGCTGCCCAGGCCGGCGCCATTTGCGCCAATTGATGACAACTTCAAAGTCTCTTCACTTGAAGTTGAAAAGGGGAACCAGGGGGTTCCCAAAAACCTGATCAAACAGATCTGACCTCATGGCGCAGTAGAAGAGTAGAAGCCTTCAGGCTGCGCGTGTGACTCAGTGAGTTCGCTCGCGGAAGAGCCGCACGGCACGCTCTCGCCAACTGTGTCTTTGAGCGGGGCTAGGCTAGTAGAAGTCCCAGGCCTCTCGGATTCCCGACACTTGAAAATGAAAGCAAACGCGATGCAGCCATGCTGCCGGATGCCGCCGCCTCTGCACTGCAAGGAGAGGTCATCACGAATGCCCAGCAGCGACGCCACCTGGAGCCTCAGTTCAGACTCGACACAGAGCAGCAAAGGCGATTACTCTTTTCGATCAAACCCTGGCGCCAGCAGGGACACTGACCATGGTCAGCTCACGCCACCACCACCGTCAACGCCGCAGTCGCAGGAGAGACAGGCAGCCTCCAGGCCTGTCTGCACCGCCAAATTCTCACAGCTCCGGCGTTGGGAAACCAATTCTTCCGTGCCCTTGGATTTCCTCAGCCGGCACCCCTACCTCGAGGCCGGAATTAGATCGGCCATTGTGGGATGGATCTTGCAGGCGCAGCAGGCGCTAGGTCTTCGACCGGAGACCCTGTTTCTGGCGACCAGCCTGATCGACCGGGGGTTGGGCGCGACTCCGAGATCGGCTGCCCTCACCAAAGACCGGTACCTGCTGCTGGCGATCGCAGCATTACACGTGGCGGCCAAGTACGAGGAGGTGCGCCCTCCCGGGTTGAGGAGGCTGCTGGCGACGGCGGGCGACCGGTGCGGGCCCGCGGAGGCGTTGTCGGCGGAGCTGGCGCTGCTTCACACGGTCGGCTTCAGGGTGGGGGCGCCCACCGTGCTCACGTTCCTGTCTTGCTGCCTGGGCATACTGGATCCCAAACCGTGCGCACAGGTGGCGACGCTGTGCGGGAACGTGGCGGAGAGGCTCCTGCTCGGTGAGTGGCCCACTCTGCTAGTGCGGTCGTGAACATGCTGCTGGATAATCTGCGTGCATGGAGCGAGTTTCCTGACAGGCTTGCATGCAGATTGTGTACAAAATGTGCTCCTTATAAGCAGGCCTGTGACCTTCGCTTGCTGTATTGATGCCAATTGACTCCAATGTTTCTAGGTGAAACCACATATCCTGTATGTTCCTTGGTTGTGGTGACAAATCAGTAGGTTTTGTGATGCCGCCGCTCCGCATTGGTCATGATTTGCCGTTGCATCAAGCTGGTGAATAAAACGCGCACGCGTATGAGTGATGTGCAGCCTGGCATACATGATATCACAAAGTACAAAATTCAACACTGCGCGCTCACAACATGAAGTTTAAGAAAAATCCAAGCAGTGCTTTTAAGTTCTGTTCAAGCGGTATATTATTCACAAGGTGTAAGTATTTCTGATAAACATGTTGAAATTATTATTAAACAGATGACAGGTAAAGTACAAATAACTTCTTCAGGAGCTTCACCACTTTTACCGTGCAAAAAGCTTCACCACTCGTTCCAGCCTTACAATCAAACTGGTTAATGATACGTTACTTACAGCCAACACCTGTTTTATTACCAATTAATATTTTAGAGGATTTCACAAAACCTTTATCAGAGCAACACATCACCAGTGTGTGCGCTCAAGCGCACTTCTGCGGCAGGCGATTGCACGTGCAGGGAATCGCGAATTCGGCGAAATCAACTGCGTTCGAGTAAACACTCACACGCACAAGTGCTGTTCTCTATTGCAAAGCCACGATTACCATTGCACAGTTATGCTGACAGCACTACGCGATGATTCATGCCACCAAGCTTCCCTCACCCCTACACATCATCCTGCACCGCCCCTGCAGAGACGGAGGCTGTGGCGATGCACCTGCCGAGCGAACTCGCGTGCGCGGCGGTGGCGGCGGCGTGCCGCGCGATCGACATGGACACATACGCCACCACGTGGCAGTGGCAGCTGCGCGCGTGGGGGGGTGAGGCGGCAGTTTCGCCGCCCCCGCGCGCGTGCGCGCTCGTGCAGCGGCTGCTGTGGCACGCGGCGCGCGGCGGGCCGTTGCTGCCGCAGCCGCAGCAGAAGCGGGTGCTGCCGCTGCCTGCGCCGCCACAGCCGCAGCCGCAGCTCAGGTACGCCGTGACGTCGTGCTACCGCAGCTCT
This sequence comes from Tribonema minus, assembly GCA_017506865.1. Taxonomy (NCBI): domain Eukaryota; class Xanthophyceae; order Tribonematales; family Tribonemataceae; genus Tribonema; species Tribonema minus. Next base: position 49,497 of record JAFCMP010000172.1, read on the forward strand.
GCTGTCAACGGCGCCGCAGCGGGGCACTGGTGGGCGCATGGCGGAGCTGGCGGCAGCGGCGGCGGCGGTCATGAGCGTTTCTGCGGCGGCGGCGGCAGCGGCGTTGGCGCGGTGGTCTCCCTTCCGCAGACGTGCGCTTATGCCAGCGAGCCGACGGCGCTGATGATGCCGCTGGTGCTGCCGCAGCAGCCCGCGGTGCTGCTGGTGCCGCCGCTGCACGCGTACGGATGCCCGGTGGCGAGCTACCGGTACGTTTTTTCCACGCTGCACACGTGAGGCGGCCACTGGCGGCAGGACGGCGAAGCGGCGGAGGCAGTGGCAGTGGCTGCGCGGCAGCAGGAGCGGTGGCGGGCGTTATCGGCGGATTTTGATTGGTCGGCGCAGACTGAGTCTGCTGCTGCGGCCTCGGCGGCGGCGGCGACGGCGGCCGGCGGCAGCAGCGGCAGCAGCGGCCGCAGCGGCGTTTTCACCAGAGGGAAGGGCTGGGCAAAGCTGGGGGGCAGGACGTACGCATCATGTGGCCCTGCAGGCTTGGATGTCAGGACCATCTCCCCCTTTTAAAAATCCCCGCCCCCCTTTTCTTATGCACACACACACTTGCGCGTGCTGCACACAGGGTACACGGACCCACCGCAGCAGCACGGTGTGGGAGCACCGACACATGTAGACGTAGTGCGTTTCGGTCTGCGGCGGTGCAGCACACCCCCTGACCCCCCCCCCGATAGGGCAGCTTCTCATTTTCCGTAGACACCCACACGGACGGCGAGAGGGCGGTCGCGCACATTTGCGGCGACGTTTGCGCCCAGCTGAGCCGTGTGAGAGAGCCTGTCCCTCCCAGGGGGACCCCCCCAAACTAGGGTCGAAAACAGGGGGTTCCCCGGGGACAGACAGTGCGAGATCGCCAAGTTCCCCTGTTCATCAGTTCACGAAAGTGGCGGGTACTGTAGCATGCGTCACTCTGTGCCACCGGTGCCAGGGCAGCACAGAGGCTCCACACAGCACATCAGGAAAAAAAGTCGAGGGTTTAGTTGCCTCCGGGGGCTTGCATCCCTCCCCTCCTCTCCCCTTTCAATCCCCCGCCCCCACTGGCCCCCTTCGCCTGGAGTGTTCTCTGCTCGGAGGCGATTGGGGAGGGGGGGGGCGGAGGGGCGGAGGGGCGGAGTCGAACCTGGGGTTCCCCGCCGTTCCACCGCGCGCAAGTTTCCAGCAGCGTGCATCTGTAGACGGCGGCAGCTAGTACAGGGATCCGCTGCTCGTCGAGGTTTTTTTTTGGTTTTTTCATCGACTGCGGCTGAGCCAAGCCGGCCGCCCGAGAGAGAGGCGTCAGTCGCCGGCACACATAGACGATGCGACCGACGCTGAAGAGGCTGGAGCAAACCGTGCTAGGATTTCGTTTTCGCACGCCGCCATTTAGGGGGAGTACCACAAGCTGCAGCTGTCACCTGCGCACGCCAAGATGAATACATCGACAGAGACTGCATCAGGTGTATGCCTTCAGTTGTTGCCGCCCTGCCTTCGTGCCCTCACTTGTGACCAGCGCATGCTCATCCTGTGCCATGCGATTCATAGGCGTCCATGTGGAAGCGGGCGATGGTCTATCATGCAAACACGCAGCGTGCAACAGTGCGCCCGCCAACAAGTATGATGTACATGCATCTGACTAGCAACATGTATGATGAGATGGGGGTTTCAGGGTTAGGGGTGAGGGCAAGGAGTTTAGAGAACTCCAGCGTTATTCTTTCGCTTTGGTTGCGACATCAAGCCCACTTGCATTGGGAGGTGCAGTGACTCGGGCTGTGGAACTAGACCTGAGCACTGATGAGCGCGCTGCACATATGGCATGTCTTGGCAAGTTGACCGTCCTGCGTGCGACTGACCCCGGAAGCTGGCTACGGATGACACTACCTAAAAGTGCCATCTGTGACATTGAAGACCCTCTCTGATGAATGCACTTGAGGGATCTGACCTGGTGCGCTCGCTGCAGAGGATGGGACAGAGTTGAAGTTGAAGTTGCTCCTGGTGTGTTGTCCGGGGTTAGGACTAGGTCTACCTATGCAAGCCACCGCCCTGGCGCTCTCGGCCAGCCGATGGATGCAGGTGCAATGCACAGTGGCCCTCAGCTTATCTCATACTGCATGCACGGTTCATGCCTGGAGGCGTGGACTTGGCGTGACAGGCGCGCGCGTCTGCCTGGTATGCATCTGTGACTCGGACTACGACCCATACTCTGTTCTACCACACAAGTGCATGCGCGTGCGCTCAACTACCGCTGGCTGATTGATCGGGCAACGCCTCTCGCGCGCGCTGCCTAACCCTAACCCGAAAGACAGGATGTGCGCACGCGAGCCAAAATGTAGCAACGGAGGGGCACTGTAAGACACGCTCATGCATGCGGAGAAGAGTGCCAGTTTGTGATGCTATTTAACTAGTGCCGCCGCGAACAGGCGCGCGTTGTCATGGCTTTCATATACAAAATTAGCCGCAATGCCTCCAAATCAGCTCCCCCCGCTCCCCAAGCACCTACTTTGTTATGGTGGCTTCTACGAAATCAGATCTACATATGCCTTCTCCACGCCGCATGAGCAGGGGCGTAGCCGACTCAGACTCATCGACTCATACTCATGGCCAGCGCCCTCGTGATGCGACACTGCACGACTCAGCCCTGCTCCCGTCATCGTTGTTGCCAGGCCTGCTAGAAGTGGCGGGCATCAATGGGAATCGATGGGCAGTGAGGTGTGCACGCGAGCCGATGCCGCACCGGGAGCACCCTGGCACGTCAGGCCGGCTGCCCCTCCCTCTCCCCGAAGTACCCCGGAACTCCCCAACTGTAGCTACAACAGCAATGTGTCCCGCTTATATGCTGCCGCTTGCCGTAGTGAATAAACCGCCACGGACACCAGGCGCAGACCCAGCGGGGAGGTCTACACCTCAGCGCGCGAGCATTCAGCACCTCTGAACCGCTCCCCAGCAGCGGTGGCGCGGCTTTCATCCCGCCCCCACCCACCCCCGCCCCTCTGATAGCAACGCTCCACCCAATCACCATGGCTTCGGCACCACCCGCAAGTGACAAAAGGGATACGAATGGAGGCCGGTTTGAGGGTGACCTCACCGCCCCCCCGCACTGCTCACTAGTGACAAAGCGGCCCTCGCACTGCACTGCACTGCCCCCCCCCCCCCCCCCCCCGGGTCACACCGTCCAATCGACATCCAACGAACTCACGGCGCCGAACTCGCGCGTGCCGAACTTCCGCTTGGAGGCGCGCAGGTCGCACGGCCGCCGCATCGCCTCGCAGATGTCGCGCAGGCACGGGGTGAGCGCTGCCACGTTGTAGCCCGTGTAGCGCGCGAGCGTGGGGGACCACGCGTTGCGGTTGCAGGCGCGGCGCGACAGGTAGACGGCCGCGCTCGCCGCGACGGACGGCAGGTGGCGCAGCATGCGCGCCTCGAGGAGCATGCGCTCGCTGATGTAGCAGGCGAGCTGCACGATGCACCTGCGGAGGGGGGGTAAGGGGGGGGGAAGGGGATGAATGGGGATTGAGGACGGAGCGCTGTTGCAGCGAGATGCGAGGGTGCTTATGCGGCCATGTACGCATGTGCTCTGATGCAGCGGGAGAGCTGCATCATGCACTCTGATGCATCATGTGCTTCCAGGCCAGTGCGTGCAGCAGAGGGGGAGGGAAGGGGGCGAGGCGCGGCAATGCGGGTGACTGGAACAACACCGCAGAAGCTGCAGGGCACTGTAGTCAAGGCACCAGCGCTGACCCAACACCATGACCCACTGGAATTCAGCGCGTTGGCGTGGCTCCTCTGATGCGTGAGAACAGACGGGGGAGGGCGCTCTGCGTGTCGTTTCTGTACCTGCCTACATCACACCGCGCGTCAACCTCAACACTGTAAGCTTCAATCACTGCCAACCTCAACACCGTCAACCTCAACACTGCAATCTCAACACTGTCCAGCCCAACACCGCCAACAACCTCACCACCGTCAACCTCACCACCTCAACCTCAACACACCGTCAACCTCAACACCGCCAACCTCAATGCGCCGCAACGCAGACGACGACAGACGACGGTGCCCCCCCCCTCACCTGTCCGCGTGCGCCGCCTTCAGGTACCGCAGCAGGAAGCAGTACACCGTGGGGACGGTGAGGCGGAACTCGAGGCGCGCGAGCATGTCGCGCTCCGCCGCCAGGATCGCCTCGCGCGCGCACGCGCGGTCCGTCACGTACACGAGGTCGCACATCTCGGGCGGGTAGATCTCCTCGTACTTGGATGCGAGCAGCAGCGCCGCGACGCCCGCGACCTGCAGCCCCTCGCGCGCGACCGTCGCCGCCGCCAGGTACCTGCGCGCGCAGCGGTGCGGTGCGGCGGAAGAAGCGCGGGGCGGTGACGCGCTGAGCATGGCTTTCGTGTGTTGCGGCGTGCGGTGCGGCGGTGGGGGTGCGGCGGCGCGCAAAACGGTCACGCGCTGCGCAGGTTTATTATGTGTGGTGCGACCTGCAGCCCCTCGCGCGCGACCGTTGCCGCTGCCAGGTACCTGCAAGCGCAGCGGTGCGGCGGCGCGCGGTGCAGTGACTCACTGCGCAGGGTTTTCATGTGTTGCGGCGTGCGGCGCGGCGGTGGGGGTGCGATGGCGCGCGGTGCGGTGACGCGCTGCGCAGGGTTTGCATGTGGTGCGACCTGCAGCCCCATGCGCGCGACCGTCGCCCCCGCGAGGTGCCTGCGCGCGCAGCGGCGCGGCGGCGCGCTATGCGGTGGCGCGCCGTGCGGGGTGCTGCTGTGTTGCGCACAGTTTTCATGTGGTGCTATGTGCAGGCCCTCGCGCGCGACCGCCGCCGCCGCGAGGTACCCGGAAGCGCAGCGATGTGGGCGGCGCGCAGGGCGGTGACGCGCTGCATGGATGTTGATGTGCTGCAGCGTGCTGCGCGGCGGCAGAGCACGCCAAACCCCTGTCTTGCGGGGCCTTTTTGAGTACAAGGCCTGGGGCACACCATGCTTCGTCCGCGTGCAGGGGGCGGAGAAGTCGTCATGGATGATGTGTGCAACCTGCCAGGCGCGCGGCGTGGGCGTTGAAGTTGTGCCGCGTACGCCGCGGCTGCGGGCACATGCAACAGGTGTCGGCGTCGCTCTCTCGAGGCCTTGAACTACGCGTGGTTGCGGCTGGTTGTCATGAGCTGAGTCCATGAGTACTGTACTCTCAATCGATGCGCGCTGACGGCGGGAAGAAGTCCGGATGATCGGTTCAACATTGACTGCGAGGTGTCCGTGTCTTGTCACACATTTTGAACATCGCTGCCAACGGCCCCTGTCAAGGCTGAAGTATGATAAAGTATCATCAAGTATGATACTTGAAGCGCAAGGTTCACGAGCACCGTGCTTGCTGTCAATGGTCGCCTGGAGCGCGCAACTAGACTAAACTAGATTATACATACCCCTACAAAAACAATCTGTGTTGTCTCGTCTTATTAGCATGGACACAGTGCTCAGGCACGCTGAACAACATGACAACATCGCCACACCGCACCTGTCGAGGGCGTAGATGGCCAGGTACAGAGTGTCCGGGACGAGGCGGAAGCGCATGTGGACCTCCACCAGCCAGTCCACCAGGATGGCGCGCATGCGCGCGTTGATGTATGGCTGCTCCTCCATCAGATCGGCCGGGATGCGGTAGACGACCTCCTGTGAGGGGGGGGGGTGGGGGGGGCAAGGGAGGAGGGTCAGCTGTTCACGGCAACATGTATGCGTGTTGTATGTGCGTATCGGTACTGAGCAGTGCTGCGCGAGTTCAAGCGCCGCTGCTCGGTGACAGCGCAGCGACATGACGTCGGGGATTCCGCTGGCAGCGCGCCGCATGCGCGCAGGGGGCTGGCGGCGCAGCGTCAGCTCCGCTGTGCGCTGCTGCGGCACCTGTGTCGATGCGTGAGCGCTGCCGCAGCAAGCTGGTGCCCTGAGCGCTGCTGCAGCAGGGCGGTGCTCAGCTGCCGGCGATGCTGCCGGGGCGTCGTGCACGTCAGCGCACATCGGCGCACATGCATCACGGATTGTCATCATTAGACTGGGATCTGGTAGATCATGCAATGATGCATCGTACCGCACGACACAAGCTTGTGAGGCAAAACTGACTTTACCCTAGCCCTGACCCTCATCCCACGGCAGAGCTGACAGACAAGGCGCCTCTGGCGATGCGACTGATGACAACGTCCGCTGCCGCCTTGCGTGCGATATAAAAGTATGTATACGTATGTGCAGCTCTCAACCCTGCCCCACTTCTTAGAAGCTCGCTGATGGTCACACCCCATGTCGTGCTGGCTCACGCCACAGCGCGAAAGTCTACGACGTGTCAACACAGCATGGGGGGACACGTGGCCTGCGCTCCTGCGTGCGCACCCCGCATGGCAGCGGCGACGTGGCGTCCCTGCGCACCGCCATCGTGCGTTCACGGCTCTTTACACTACTGCCGGACCTCGGTGCGGTGCCGGTGGATGTCAGTGGCAGGAGCGCCTGCCATCGCTGCATCCCATCACCCCCATCAGATATTGCTCACATATGGCGGGTCCCAAATGTTTAGTGCTCCGTGCGGGAATGGACTCTTGCTTCACAGTTTGTCGAAACTTCCGTGGTCGCAACGCGCTCTCGTCAGTTCACAATGAGGAGACTGTTGCTGTACGATTTGCCGCAATGCACGAGGCGTTCTGCCTTCTTTCCTGCAGGCTCATGTGCTGGACACGCGCCGCCCTGTGAAATGCTCTAATAAGTGCAAACTGTACCGAAGCCAGTTCGGGCGCTGTAGCCAGCGCACATGTGACTGCGGCGCACGACGCGTGTTGCATTCCCATGCGCCTCACGCAGTGCGTTTGCGCGAGCGAAGTTACTCTGTGTTTCATGGTGTCAGTCGCGACACTGCGCATCTGGAGGGTTGCACTGCGTGCCGTTGGCTGATGTGGCATGCCACATGTGATGCTGCTCAAACACTACACGATTGTTTTTCGAACTGACCTACGCTGTCGTCTGCACGATGCGTGCTAATGGGCCACGCTGTCTCTGTGACTTTGATGGTGACCCAGATTGCCTGCATAGTGCTGGTGCTGGCAAATATTTATTGCGCTGTCGAATATAATGGCAGCATGGACAGGCGTCGACATGAACTCACCTGTTCTCTCAGATGATTGTACAGTCCGTCCACGTACTCCGTAAACGCCAGAGGCTCCTGGTGATCCCTTTCGTCTATATCTGCGGCTGTCCTGGCAGATCTGATCACGTGGGCAGCAGCCGCAGGCACTGGTTCAGCTTTGACGATTGGAGCCGGTGGTGGCGGTGCAGGAGCAGCCACTTTCGGCGGGTCTGAAGCTGCTGCAGAGGCAACTCTTGAGGTTCGGCGTGCGGGGCCTGTGGCGCCGGCGGCAGCTGCAGTTGATGATCGTGCTGTAGATGTTGATCTTGCTCTTACTGTCGATGCATTTTTGGTTAACGCGGACTTCGAAGAGGCTGCTGCCGCAGGCGCGCCCTCAGAGACACGAGCTCTGCTGCGGGTCGCGTATACTTTGCCGCCTGCTGCTGCACTTTGCTCCTGTTGAGCGTTGACAGCCAGGGGACCAAGAGGGCGCGATCTGCTGCTCTTGCTGGCTGCTACGGCCTTGCCGCCTGCTGCAGCGCCCATATTCTCCTTGTTGATCAAACTCCGGGTCACATGCCTCCGGGTCACGTGCATGGTACAGTATGTGCACCCCCAACTGCCACTAAGCAGAAATCCTCAGCTGAGCGCCACGGATTGCAGGCACCGGTGGTTAAGCACTGTGGCTAATCATACGCTTCTGGTAAGCTCTTGCGCTGCTGCTGACGCCGTAGCGCTGCTCTTGTGGGCCGCTGTGCCTGTAGTACAACCCTAGATTTTTTTTCCCCCAAACTTCACACACTACTGAGCACTGTTGCCCTGCCCAAAAGTTGCAAAAAATGAAGAAGCAGTGAGTGCTGCTGGTTATCGAGCATAGCAGTTAGGTCAGCAGTGCCTTCGCCAGGCCTGGATGACCACAGTGACTCAAAGTATGGAGCAGACGCAGCTGCAGCAGCAGCAGGAGCTGGCCAGCGAGCAGCGAAAACAAAGTAGGTGGGGAGGCATGCCAGGATTGCCTATGGTGGCGGTAGCACAGGAGCCTGCTCTTAATGGCAATGGCCACCGCAAGCTCACCAAAAATGAGAAGCGGAGACAACGGAAAAAGGTGGAGAAGCAGGGCAGTGATAAATCAGGTGCTGCTGCAGCGCCGCCTGATGCACGACGAGCGCAGCAGCAGCCCAAATCGGAGCAGCAGCAGCAGGCAGAGGCTCCGCAGCAACTTGATGGGGAAGGCGCTCTAGCCGTTGAGGTGGAGTATGTCGCACCCAGCGCCTCGGACCTGGTAGAGGGCTCCGGTATGGACGACGAGGTCGCCAAGGAGTTCAAAGAGATATTCGAGCGCTTCTCCAAGATCGGCAGGGCTGAGGAGGATATAGCTGCAGAGGAGGAGGATGCAGCAGCGGCGGCGGCGGCGGAGGCTGCCGGCGGCGCAGCGGAGCAGCAGGCAGCCGAGGACGGGGGGGAGGAGGGGGAGGGGGAGGAGGGGGGGGGAGCCGGCAAGCTGAGCCGCAAGGCCCGCAAGTTGAAATCTCGTCTGACGGTGGCGGAGCTCAAGCAGCTGGTGCAGAGACCGGACGTGGTGGAGGCGCACGACGTCACCGCCGCGGATCCGCGCATGCTCGTGCACCTCAAGTCGTACCGCAACACGGTCCCCGTGCCCCGGCACTGGTGCCACAAGCGCAAGTACCTCCAGGGAAAGCGCGGCATTGAGAAGAAGCCGTTCGAGCTGCCGGAGTTCATCGCGATGACGGGCATCAGCAAGCTACGCGACAACGTGGACGAGGCGGATGGGAAGCGCGCCAAGCAGCGCTCGCGCGAGCGCGTGCAGCCGAAAATGGGCAAAATCGACATTGACTACCAGGTACGCCAGCGCTGCAGCCCCACAGCGATGTTTGTTGCAGCTACTGTGTGGACTGCCCTCGATGTGCCTCTGGACTACGGATAGCTGGTGACTTGGCGGCTGATGGCGCCAAGTCACTGGCGATCGGCAGCGGCTGGCTGTCTGATCGCAAAATATGGCCCGCGTTGATTGGTGGCTGATTGGCAAGGCACCAGTGCGGCGGCACCGCCAACTGATGGGGCATGTTTGCATGCAGCAGAGACGCCGCCGCAAAGCCCGCCGCCGGCGCCGCAGACTCCAGAGGGGCCTTGCGCCACCACTCCCAGCAGGCCAGCAGTGTCGCCTGTCATGTGCTTGCAGAGTGCCCGGCTATTCTTGGGCGGGCACCATTGAACCAACGCGCCGCCCCCACAGTGCTGCAGCGCTCAGGAGTCACTCACGCACAAGCGCGCCGCCGCCGCCGCTGCCAGCGCGGTCGTGCTTCTCGTACTTCCGCCGCAAAGCGCTGATTCTCGCGATACACCAACACGGTGTTGTTCATGGCGGGCGTGCATTACGCACGAGCTCTCGCCGTGCCTCTGCCCGGCAACGCCGATTCTGACAGTACACCAACATGATATCCTATTTATATTGTTCACGGCACGCACCGCCCCACTGCCTCACGGGCCGCTGACAGCTGCCCACCCACCCCCTCCCCCCAATGCCTGTGGCACGTCACTCCTTGCCTCTATGCGCGCGCAGGTGCTGCACGACGCCTTCTTCAAGTGGCAGACGAAGCCGCACATGACCTCCGTTGGCGACCTCTACTTTGAGGGCAAGGAGTTTGAGGTGCGGCTGCGCGAGAAGAAGCCGGGGCAGCTGAGCGAGGAGCTCAGGGCAGCGCTCGGCATGCCGGACGGCGCGCCGCCGCCGTGGCTCATCAACATGCAGGTATGTACGTGTGTATTGAAGTTTGAGGTAGGGTATGCCGTGGCTCATCACATGCAGGCATGTATGTATTGCAGTTTGGTGTAAGGCATGTAAGTGGGTATGAAGGAGGAGCTCAGGGCAGCGCTTGACATGCCGGACGGCGCGCCGCCGCCGTGGCTCATCAACATGCAGGTATGTATGTATTGCAGTTCGAGGCAGTGTGTATAAGTAGGTATGAGCGAGGAGCTCAGGGCGGCGCTCGGCATGCCGGACGGCGCGCCGCCGCCGTGGCTCATCAACATGCAGGTATGCATGTATTGAAGTTGGAGGTAGGGTATGCAGGTATGAAGAGGAGCACAGGGCAGCGTTCGACATGCCGGCCGGCGCGCCGCCGACTTGGCTCATCAACATGCAGGTGTGTACGTGTGTATTGACGTTTGAGGTAGGGTGTGTGCAGGTTGGAGGAGCGGTGGTCAGCCACATGCGATGCAGGGCGGCAGCGTTCATCAGCGTCGTTTCACGTTACTGGTGAAAGCTGACACCACCCCTCACCTCAACCCTACATTCAACAGCTGGCAAGCAGGCACATAGCAGCGCCTGACTGGCGGCGGTGCAAGCGTTGCTGTCACCGTCTTGGTCATGAGTGATGTGAGGAACCCTGGTGCCGTCTTGTGCGATATGTAGTGATATGCAACAGCGCTCCACGTGTGGACGTCATCAACGCTTAGCGCACCAGACCCCCTGCAGCAAAACTGTGCCCTCAACCACCCTGCTCGGACTGCGTAATGCCCGTAGCATGGCCCATTTGCACCCCACCACTGCAACTTCAAGTTGATGTTCACTGACAATTTCTTTCCCCCCCCCCCCCCCCCCCCCCCCCCCATTACAGCGTTACGGCCCCCCTCCATCGTACCCCCACTTGCGCATCCCGGGCCTGTCCGCCCCCATCCCCCCCGGGGCCTCCTTCGGGTACCACCCCGGGGGGTGGGGGAAACCGCCGGTCAACGAGGCTGGGGTCCCCCTGTATGGCGATGTGTTTGGGACCATGGGCGTGGAGGAGGAGGCTGCTGCGATTGACCGCTCGCACTGGGGGGAGATGGCGGAAGAGGAGTCTAGCGAGGAGGAGGAGGAGGAAGGTCAGTTATGAGGGGTCGGGTTAGGGCCAGCGCCATGTCATATGGGGTCAGTCATGAGGGGTAGAATGAGGGTAAAGGTTAGGGCCAGGGCCATGACATGCGGAGGAGGAGTCTAGCGAGGAGGAGGAGGAGAAGGAGGAAGGTCAGTTGTCAGGGTTTGGGGTAGTATATAGGGTTTTGCTTTGGGTCAGGATGATAGACAAGGGCACTGCTGGCTTGTTGTTGGTATGGATGACATGGCGCAAAGGAGGAATGTAGCGAGGAGGGGGACATCAATTAGGGTTAGGAGGAGTATGTAGGGCAAGGGTCAATCAATTAGGGTCAGGGGAAGTATGTTAGGGCCAGGGTCATAGACAGGGGCACCGCCGGCTTGTTGCTTGTTTTGGTGACATGGGCAACGCTCACAGCTTAAATTGGGGCGACTAATGTGCTGCTGGAGGACGGTCAGTATGAGGGTGCGGTATGGGTTTGGGTTGGGGAAGTCCAGTGGGAGATTAGCATTAGGGTTACGGCTAGGGCCAGTCGGGGTGAGGGCGAGCGCGAAAGGCAGGGGGCATTGCCGCCGCACCGTCGCTGGCCATTTCGTCGCAGGCACTTGCGGCGCGGAGCGCGCCATGGCTAGTGCTGTGCATCCGGACTAACCAGCAAGGAAAGGGTATCAGGGAGGCCATGGGGGGGCTGGTGCTGGTGACACTGTGTCGTTGCAGGTGCTACCGACATGGACGTCACCGCTGCTGGCGTAGCCCACCCGGACAGCAGAGCGCTCGTGCTGGGCCACGCTATATAGCCAAGGACGCAGTGAGCGAGGAGGGGAGAGGATGCAGCAGCGCTCAGCCCGGAGCCGTCGGTGCTGCTACTCGAGCGCACACACTCTGATCCCCCTCTCCCTCCCCCCCCCCCCCCCCCCCTCCCCCCCTGGCGCGCGCAGAGGAGGAGGCCGCGGAGGGCGGCGCGGGCGCGCTCACCGAGGCCCCGCCGACCCCCATGGAGGGCACGGAGTCCTCCATGACGGGGCTCGAGACCCCCGACGCGCTGCTCGACCTGCGCAAGCGCGGCCTCGAGACGCCCTCGGACATCGGCACGCCCGCGCCGCGCGAGCTCTACACGGTCGTGGGGGAGACGTCGGCGGGCGTCGGCGGCGCGCTGTTCGGCGCGGACAAGCGCTACGCCGTGGGCGGGGCGGCGGGGGCAGGGGGGAAGAAGGGGGGGAAGGGGGGGGAGGGGGCGGCGGATGTCGCCGTGTCCATCAACCCCGACGAGATCGAGGCGCAGCTGGAGGACGCCGAGGCGCTGCGCGAGCGTTACGAGGCGTCGCTGCAGGTGAGCGCTGCTGCTGCTTGAGCGCTGCTGTTGCTGCCTGAGCGCTGCTGCTGCCTGAGCGCTGCTGCTGCGTGAGCGCTACGAGGCGTCGCTGCAGGTGAGCGCTGCTGCTGCCTGAGCGCTGCTGCTGCTTGAGCGCTGCTGCAGGTGAGGGCTGCTGCTGCCTGAGCGCTGCTGCCGCAGTATGGTGTGCGCGCGCGCGTGGGTGCGAGCGCTGGCCGCATGGCTTCTGTTGCGTACTCCCGCTAAGTGTTCAGAACCGAGATGCAGAAGGGAAGGGCCAGGAGCGTCCAGCGTGTAGCTGGACCTTGCCTTCCAACCGGTTTTCATGACCTTGTATGCAAGCCCTGGATTTGACGGAGGACAGGCGGGAGGGGGACGCTAGGGTCGCTTTCCTGTGCACTGGCACGCGCATTTGACTGCTTGCGCCACGCACTGCTGCTCGCTGTGCTCATCGACATGACAGCATGGTCATCTGTCGCTGCACTGCAAGCGACGCTACTTGGAAAGCGCGATCACAGTGCAATCACTCCTGAGCTCCCGGGACCCTTTGCCTGAAGAAATATCACCAGTGTTTTCACGCCAACAACAGGCATGGTGGCGCAACAGCGCCGGCGAAGAGAAACGCACTAAGGCACGCGCCGCTGCCTGCTTGTGTCCTCGTGCCTCGCTCACCGCCGCCATCCGACCATTGCGCCCTTTGATGACCAAACCCTAACTGTAACCCTAATTAATTAACCCAAACCCTAACCGTGGTGCACGGCTCAGGCGGCGCGGCCAGAGCGCGAGGACGTCAGCGACATAGTTGCCGAGGAGGCGCGCAAGCGCAAGCGCAAGCTCGAGAAGGGCAAGGAGCGCGCTGCGGCCAAGAAATCCAAGGACTTCAAGTTCTGAAGTTGGGGGGTCGTCGCGGGAGAACTTCAAGTGTGGCGTGCTCCCACGGGCCTGCCGTTTTTTCCTGTGCGCAACGCGCCACGCGAGACCGCGGCCGCTGCGAGCGCGCGCATGCGATGGCTGGGGCTGTGCCGCATCAGCAGCAGCCCCGATTTGCATCAGCGCTCAGGCACAACCAGCGCGTTGCGGGACGGCGGTGCGCGCGCTGTGCGATCGCTGCGCGGCGCAGCAGCAGCAGCGGCGGCGGCAGCGCGTGCCGCGCACTCTCCCTGTGCAGCAGCAGCCAGCGCTTACCGGAGGCACGCGCGTGCGTGGGCAGGGCGTGCGCAGCGGCGCGCACGGCGTTAGTGCAAACTTCTTGTTGAAGTACGTTTCATGCCGTAGCGGCACGCGCGCAGCGGCTCTGCTGCGCACGGCCTGGCGCTGCTCGCCCCCTCCCCTTCGTTGCCAATACATCACATATCTGAACACTGCTGCGCGCGTGTTTCCCTGCGGCACGCTGCCACTGCTGTGCATGGAACTTTCGCATTGCTGTGGTCTCAATATCATCAGGTGTTGTGCGCGCAGCCAACGCGCTCTTGTTGAGCAGCACATGTTTCTGACTGAGCACTGTTGAGCTCTGTGCATTCACTTCAACTTGTCTTGGTTTACTCAACAAGCGCGCGTGAACATTGGGATGCATCAAAGTTGTTGTTTGCCTCCGGGGATCAACGTTTACGCGCCTCAGTTTGCAACCACACTTGAACATCATTTGGCGCTGCATGTCATGCCTGGCCTACATTCTGCTCATGCAAGCATGCGACCACACTATCCTGTTTCAGGCATCCGTAGCATCTACTGTATGGTAGCTGCTTGAGCATCAATCTTTGCTGTTTTGTGAGCAGAGACACGTAGTGTTCAGTAGTTGCAAGCCTTCACACATGCAGATGACAGGCAGGCCAAAGTCAAGCGAAATAGACACATGAGTTAAGACATTTCAACCAGCCGCTCTGAGCACTGTGACCATTCTGTAATCATTCATTCAGTCCGCCCCGTTAATCGGAGCACTGCTGCGCGATCGGCCGAACAGCGATGCAAACAGCTCGTCCGCGTCCATCGGTGGCGGCCCGTACTCCTGCGGGAACGCAAAGTTCTGGAGCTTGGCGTGCACCTCGTAGCGCAGCTTGCGCCCCTTGCTTGCGCGCCGGTCCACCTGCGACAGCGCACACATGGGAGAGTCACGGGTGAGGATGCCGCGTCTGCCGCGCGTGCAAGTTGAGTCAATGCTCGGAGGCATTGTGAAAGCACGCTCAATAGCATACAGGTGAAAAATCGGTTGTTTGACGCTTATTCGCATGCCCGCCGCCCAACGTGGCCGTGGGTAGTTAGCGGGGAGCTCCGCCTGTGCTCGTAGCGCGTGCGCGCCCGGCGCCCAAGCTGCCGATGACGGTGGACAGGCTTATTTATTTGCAAACAGGCATCAACTGAGCGCTGACACACGCAGCAGCGCCCATCCTGACCGATGCCATCGCGCACACACGCGAAGCAACAAACGCGCCGCAGCGCCCACGCCGCACCTTCCGCCGCTTGCGCTGCCGCAGCCGCGCCGCCGCGGCCGCGGCCGCCGCCGCCGCCGCGCCGTCGCGCCCCCCCTCCCCCCCCTCCACGAACTCCTTGAGCTGGTGGTGGTACAGCTCGCGATCGTCCAAAACCTCGCAGTCGATGGGGTCTGCGCGCCATCGCGACGCGCGCAGCGCTGCGGCATTGCGTTCGCCGTCGTCAATGTCGTCGTCGCTGGCGGCGGCGGCGGCGGCAGCGGCGCTGTCGAGCGCTGCCTCTTCGGACGGCGGCGCGATGAAGCGGCCGAAGCAGCGCGCGTCCGTGTCGGCGCGCAGCGCAAAGAGCTTACGGCGCGCGCGCTCCTGCCCAAGGGGGGTTGTTTGGGGGCGAAGGGGGGGCGTTGTAACAGTGAGAGAAACCCGTGCGAGTGGTGCGCATGGCGCAGCGCGTCATCGCGACGAGAGTCACGGTGACAAGTGTGAGGGGCGCCGGGCGCTCTGACGAAACAGGTTGAGTTTTTACTTGTTGTTGCTCTGAGCGTGCTGTGCAGACAGCTCGACGGCAGTGCAGGGGAGTGAGCTTATGCGTCAAACCAGCAATGCGGGAAAGGACCTGCAACGTGTACATGGTCGCCTGAGTGCTTCATAGGCTCGCAATGAAGGGGCGATGCATGCAAAGTCACTGACTCGGCTTTTGGCAAAGACGCATGTTGTTGAGGTATGTTGCGGTACCGTACACCAGCACCTTGCAGGCGGCTGATCCTTTCCGACTGGGCAATGCAGTAGAAAAGAGCAAATACAAGCTTGGCATTCCGCGACAACAACCCAAGGACATACTCTCAAGCATCACGTATGATGTATGGAACTCAAAGCCGCCTGCACTGCACCGCGCGAGGCGCGCAACGCACCTTGTCCGCCATGCTCGCCTCCACCTGCGCCCACACGCCCTGGTTCACCGCCTTGAACTTCCGCTGCAGCGCCGGGCTCAGCGCCGCCGTGCGCCGCTGCCACCGCTCCACGCAGCGCTCCCACCACGCGCGGCAGCGCCGGTAGTCCGCCAGCGCGTCCTCCCAAATCGTGTCGCCCCCGCCCCCCTCCGGCACCCCACCCCCCGCTTCCTCCTGCCCATCCCCCCCCCCGACGGCGATGCCCGCCTGCCGCATGTGCCCCTTGCGCAGCGCGCTCAGGCCGGCGGCGAGCGCGTCCGCGCGCGCCGCGGCGGCGGCGGCCAGCGGCGCCAGCGCGGGCTCGGCGGCGCGGTACGCCGGCAGCGCGCGCGGCGGCGGCGCGCGGTTCGCCGTGTCCAGCAGCCGCTGCAGCAGGATGCGCACCTCCAGGTAGCCGTCCCACCAGCGGCGCTGGCGCAGCGCCTCGGCGGCGCGCTGGTAGTCGGCGCCGGTGGCGGCGGCGCGCGCGCGCGCGCGGCGGCGGCGTCCTCCGCGTCGAGCTTCGAGATCTGGGCGTCCACGAACTTGTCCATGTCGTCGCCGCCGCCGCCGCCGAGGAACACGTTTGATTGGTCAGCATTGGCCTCGGTATCGGAATCGTCTGATTCATCGTCATTGTCGGACCCTAGGGGGCCGCCGCCGCCGTCGCCTTGGTCGTCGTCACTGGCGCTGCTGCCCTCGTCTTGAAGTTGTTGCGAGCCATATGCCTGTCCATCATCGGCGCTGGCATCTGATCCGTCGTCAGCTTCGGCATCATCGTTGTCCGCTTGGTCCTCGTCGCTGCTGCCTTGATCGCTGCTGCCCTCCTCCGCAGCGGCAGAGGCGGCGGCGGCCGAGGCCCGCTGCTGCAGCGCTCGTCTGGACACCTTCTTCGCCCCGTACTCTTCCCCAATCAAATCCATATCCGCGGTACCACGCAGGCTACGCTTGGCGGCCTTGGAGCGGGCTGCGGGCGCATTGTCTTCTTGCTCACTAACGCCGCCATCGCTCTCATAGCGCAGCAGCGCCGACGTGCCGTCGCCGTATACATCTGCTGCCTCTGGATCAAAGGCAGCAGGCGCGGTAGAAGATAGGTCAGCGAGCTCCTGCGCCAGGGTCCTTTTCCGCTTCGACATGCTGCTGCCCTGTGGCGCGGCTCGTACGCGATCCTCAACTTCACGTCTGTGGGTGGCGGCAACGTGATCAAATGTATTTAGGCCCGTGCTTTGAACTGTGGTATCCCAGTCAATCAGCAATCACGAGGCAGCTGCCCGACCAGCTGGCGTCAGAAAGAATTCAACGATCGCAACGCTGTGTTGGTGCACGGTATCCGAAGCGAAAAGTTCAACCTTGGAAGTTTTGGCTCATTCCTCTCCTCACCCACTTACTCTTACCCACAAACCAATCTTTGAGTGACGATGGCCAAGGCTAAGGCAAAGCATAGCAAAAAGCAGAAGAAGCCGGACGAGGCAGCTGCCAGCAGCAAGCCTACCCGCAGGATAGGAGTTCTCGAGGTGGAGGAGGACAGCGACGATGAGGCACCTGAGGAGTTCTCTGCCTCAGCAGCAAAGGAGGCTGTTCAGGCGGCTCGGCAGGCCGAGAAGCAGGCTCGGTTAGCGGCTGGGCCTGCGAAGAAGCGCAAGCGTCGGACACGCCCCGAAGCCGCTGCAGACGGAGCCGCAGCAGCAGCGGCGGCGGAGGAGGATTTACTGCCGCTGGATGTGTTGTCCGCGGTAAAACATAGGCTGAAGGAAAAGGGGGAGGAGGAGGATGCTCAGGTCGCCAACGCGGCTGCGGAGAGGGCTCTGAAGCGAGAGGAGAAGCGGAGAAGCCAAGCTGCGGCAGAGGTCAAGCGCGATGACAACTTGAAGCTGGTGGTGCTGAGCTCGCAGGCAGCGACGCAGGGCGCGCGGACGGAAGCGGCGGGGGCGAAGCGATTCCTGCGGCGACAGATGAGCTCGCGCACTCGCGTACCGTATGCGTCGTTTGCAGCCAAGAAGACCACAGGCAAACGAAAGCGATAGCGATACAGCATTACATAGGATTGCAAGTGACGGCGTGTTCATCTGCGGTGCTTATCCTTCCTTGCTTCCCTTGATGTGCTGCTCATTGACTCCATCTGTATGCAGGCCGCTCCAGTGCTGGGTCCGTGCGAAGCAGCGGCTAGCATCATATGCTTAGCGACACTTGCATCTTGACAACCTTGTCTAGCAGCCATGCCACAGAGCATGACACGTTGCTGTCTCCAGCAACTGCATTTTCCATAGTAAGGGACGTTGTTGTCTGAGCGTTTTGTGTGATGCAGCATCCACTCAGCAGTGTGTGCATGAGCAAGTTATTCATGCCTGCGCACACAATTAAATTGCAGCCAGACGTGCCACGTGGGCCATGCTTTGTTGGAATTTGCCACTCGTCAGCGGAGCAGCACCACGTCAGCGAAGGCTGCATGCATAGCAGCATCACCTAGCGATGGTGGCCAGACTGCGATGCGCCGTGTGCGATGCAAACCTTGATGGCCGCAGCTGGTCATCGACAGTTGACACTAAATTGTACTCTCGATATCATGAATCACTACTTTGCCCATGTAAGTATCATGTTCAGCTAGTGCTCACAGTGACACGAAAGTGGGCACGTGCTCTGGAACTCAGTTGCGTGCTGCAGCACATCACTTGCTGTGCCATTGACACCTCAAGTCCTTGCAGGTGAGTGCATGCAGTGGTGTCACATGGCGCTGCGTGCTGATGCCTGCATGTCATGCTATCATGCTGAGGTATCATGTGCTGCGAAGCATGCATTTGTGCTTGTCTCAGGCATGCCGATGTTCATGTGCTACTAAGAAGTCAGGCTGCCAGTGGGTGATGCCATACTCAGCGGCATGTATGTGGGCATGCACCGCATGCTCCCATATACGTCGGCATGTACGCATGTACGTCAATGTATGCGCATCAAAGCCAATATATTTGATTTACGGATATACGCTGATCTCGCGAGGTTTATGCATAAACCTCACGAGATCATACGCCATACTGTACATTACCGGCATAAATATGTTTTGTGTCGCAGCCCTACGCATTGCCAACTCAAAACGTTTGAGCGCTACACTGAAGAGGTTCTGGTGTTGACAGACAGCGAGGCATAGAGGTGCCAGAGCTTCTTGAACTTTCGCTGGGGCTTGAACTCTGAAGAAAGTAGAAACCAGAATAGTTCTATTAGTACAGCGGGCGATGCTCTGCATGAACGTAGCCTTACAGCACGGTCTAGCAAGCTCCTCGCCAGGTGAGCGGACGCGCGGCTGTGCAGGATGAGGCAGATGCCGTTGCAAACCGCTGCAACGCGAGCTGCGCCCGGCAGCCCTTCTTTCTCGATGAGTATAGTGCAGGAAGCACACTGACTGTTCTCGCTGCATATTTTTTCTCACCGACACAGGTACACATCCCCGCTACCATGAAGTGCGCAGCTGCTATCACGGTGCTGGCCACCGGCGTCTCCGCCTTCGCGCCACCCAGGTGAGCAGCGCCGCCACTGAAGCACCTTCCCCCAAACTTCTGGTTGATGCGTCGTGTAGCAGGACCGATCCGCATGCATACACGATAAGCGCGCTGCCTGAACAGCGCGCTGGACACACGCATGTGCACCGTTTTGAAAAACTCAGCGCACAGCGCTGCCGCTGCATGTCTGGTCGGTCGGTGGCATGTCTGTGTCTGTCGCTCTTGTCGATTGCAGCGCTGACTGACCTACGCCCGCGTGCATGTTGTGCTGCAGCGGCCTGGCCGCCCCCCGGGCCTGTTCCTCCTTGAAGATGGCTGCCGCTACCAAGTCTGACCTGCCAGTGAACCTCATCAACCCTGACTTCTTCTGGGGAGAGGAGGGCTACAGGACATATGTCGCTACCTACAAGGGGGACGCACTGGTCAACGTGAGGGATCCGCAACGCGTGCATTGCGGCTGTGCACGCATCGCAGCAGCGCATCAAAGAGTGCACGCAGGTTTCCAAGTAGGCCTCAATACGCATGTCAATGTGTGCGGGCATGCTACCGGGGCCAGAGTGACAACGCTGTCGCTGCGCACCCGCCGATAAGCCTGGTATGTACTGTCTCAAATCTCTTCGTCGGCTTCTTCAGCTGTGGCAAGCTTGTGCTACTGGTAGGCTGGCATCTCTACCACCTCCCTCTTTGAGCCTGCTTCTCTTCCTGCCCCCCCTTGTCTCCCGCGGTGCAGCGGGTGTACCCCGTACTGGACCGTGTGCGCGAGAAGAAGCTTCTCACCAAGACGGCGGAGCTGGGGCTTTTGGGCGCACTGGAGGACGCAGGTCTCACGCTGAGCCAGGCAGAGGCGCTGCTGCCAGCGGTTGAGGAGGCTGGGCTGCTGTCATTCGCGGCGAACAACGCGGACTTCCTGCTGAACACTGCCGCGTTCCTGGTGAGTGCAGCAGCCGTGTCCTGGCAAGCGTAAGCGGCGCGTGCGCATTTTTGCGAGGGCTGGAAGGCGTGTGTCGGAATGGCATGCAAGCAGGGCGCACTCCATGTGAATGGATCACATTCTTGACTGCAAGGTTGAACTTCTTCGGCAGCGACTCTGTGCGTGCCAGCTGATATGTCCATGTCAAAGTTGGCCGCGGCCGTACAGCCCGTCGCTCATGCTGGACAGCCAGGCCAGCCGATACGCAGCGCGTGTAGACGTAATGGGCCACGGTGCGACTTGAACGTGACCAAGCTCAAGTTGTGAAGTTGCATGTTTACGTAACAGACTCTTCAATGCAGTGACGCGCCAGAATATGATAGGCTTGAGCTTTCTTGCACCCAAGCATGCATGCTGTCCTCCTTCCAACTAAAGATCCTATGTGAGCCGCATCATGATTCTGGCTCTTGGGATGTCGTGAGCTGTGTCATATTGTGCCATTGGGCGCTTGGATCCTATATTCGTTGTCGGCTCTGGAAGAAGGCCCACAGTGGACTTTATTTGAAGTTAAAGTTGCAGCAGCATTCGCAGAGGCAACTGCGCTGGGGCAAGACGCTGATGACAGCTGCGACCATGTGCACCACTGAGCAAGTGGGGAGTCAGAGGGGACCCTGCATAACAGCAGTTGCAGGCATCTGTTTCACTCGCCGCTTTATAGCGCCGACACATGACCACCACTGTCTACAGTAGTCGAGCGGCTCACTGCAGAGGAGTAAGAGGGTGATGGGTGCACCGCTGAGTCTGGCAAGGAGCTCCACGCAGTGCCGCCTTTCTCAGCGGCACGTCTGATTTATCCTAGATATGTGCGTGCCAGTGCTGTCACTGAGTAGTCGCTGAGAGGAGATCTACATGCATGGCTCAGCCTTGAGAGCGCCATAGTTCTGAGGATATTGACTTCAAACCTCAACTTCAAAACGGCGCCGCAGCGCAATCTCTCATCTCTGTTGTCGTGAGTGAAGGGGCGAGCATGGGTGTCTGCGTCGCCCATTTCCCAGTGCGAGAAGCCAAGCGTCAAAGCAGGGTTAGCGTGCCTCAGTGCCTGTGTCGGCAGATGAGTTGCTCACTGTCACGCCAGACTCTTTGCACGTCCTACGCGTCCAGCTGCAGGCCCAGTGACTGTCTACAATTGCTGTGAGTACGCCGCGTGGTGGCACCATGTGCATCTAATCTGTACAAAGCGGGCCATAGACGGATCATCAGCTCAAGATCGTGGTGGCTGAACTTCAAGTATTATGGTCACCTGGAGTCATCGGTGACGCTCCACTCACCCCCTCCCTGCATGCGCTCTACTCACGCTCAGGCCGTGGAGCCCGCAGAGCTGGCGTTGCCGCTGGTGGTGGGCGTCGTCAAGGGCGGACCGGGCCTGCTCAACACCGTCGCCGCCGCAGCGGTCCTGGCTGAGGTATGCACGTACGCCTTGTTGTCGCGAGCCTTGTAGTGGTGCCAAAGTGAGTTGTGCGGAGGCGGGTCGCGCGCGCGCTCGACGGTCACCCGCTGCGCGCTGCGTGCGGGGCGCTCGTCACTGGCATCGCGTCGGCGCAAGGCATGTCGGAGGAAACCTGCCGCCGTTCGCAAGAAGCGTCGTTTCGCATGGCACTCTCGCCGCGGCGCGCAACTGCAGGCGCCCGGCTCGCAATCGCCGCAGCGCCGCTACAGCGCTGCGAGATGTGCACGCGCGCAATTGCGCTGGTCACCCCCCCTCTGCCGCATCTCCCGGCGCCACCGCGACTCACACTCCAATGCTCACTCGCCTGCTCGCCTGCACACTCCGCGACGGCGTGTGCCGCCAGGCGGGCGTCGCGCCGGCCGCGCAGCGCCCCGCCAGCCCCTCTTCAAGCGGGCAACTGCCCTCTTATTACAGCCGGCACCCACGCCTGCGCATCGCCGCGAAGCGCACTCACTCGCTCACACACTCAACTACTCACTCACGCACTCACTCACAAACTCCGCAATGGCGCTGTTGTTGCCGTTGCCAGGTGGGCGTCGCGGCGGCCACGCAGAGCCCCGTGCTGGCGGCGCTGGCCGCCGTCCCCCTGCTGGGCACTGCCGCGCTGGCCAACTTTGGCGCCGGCGTGCTCGCGGACCTCGCCACTGCGCCCAAGGTCGTGCGCGCCGCGCCCGCCGCCAAGTCCGGTGAGACCTGTTGAAATGATTGATGTGGTGTCGTGCAAAGCCTGATGCGATCTTACTACTCAAACTGGTTCCCCCCTGTGAGCTGCGGGGATGGATGGCCGCTCTCGGGTATAGCGCTTTCCGCGCGTTTCGTGGCTCACCCGGTGAGATGGGCTGCGTTGGTGAAAGATGTGCAGTGCGAGGAGCATGTGCCAGAGCGAAGCGGTGGTGGTGCGATTAGCTGAAGCAGCACTCCGGTCGAGCTGTTGTGGGTTGTACGAAGCTTGCATGACCTAGCCAGTCCCTGCTGTCGCGGCTGCCATGTAGCTGCAAAGGCCAGGAAGGCAGCAAGGTGGCCTGTGCAATCAGAGACTGCTGCTTCAGCACATGCCTTCCTTCGCCGACGAGAAAATCGACAGTAGCGGCCGCAACGTCAACTTGGCCATCAGCTCCAGATGGACGCAAAACCGCGAAGTGTGAAACCGTCACAGCAGCTGTGTGCAGAACTGCACATGGACAGCACAGAGACTGATCATGTGCATCGACGATCAATACCACAGAGACTGACTAGGTACACTGCCAATCTCTTATGCCGCAGCCCCCAAGGCAGCGGTGAAGGCCGGCAAGGCAGCGGTGGCGGCGGCGCGCCCCAAGCTGGCGGCGGTGGCGGCAGCACCCAAGGTGGTGGCGGCGAAGGTGGCAGCGGCAGCGCCCAAGGTTGCGGCGCCCTCCAGGACCAGGGCCGGTGAGTCACATTTGAAGTAGTGGACTTGAAGTACACGTATGAGCGCACTCACCAGGTGACACGTTGAGGTTGGCCCACCCAGGGCTGGTGAGTCACTGGATGAATTTGCTATGGCGTCATGTATGGAGCCCCTGCCTTCTTCAGACATTCAAGACAGCCCAGTGAGGGGGGGGCTGTTGAAGTTTGGTGCATGCAACATGCAGCAAGAGTGGGTCGAGTGTGCTTTGATGTTTTTGGCTTTGAGCCATCGGGGCACATGCGACCTCTAAACCTAGGGGGCGAGTCAAATCGCATTGCCCGCATCGCAGCAGCAACGCGCTTGCATTCAAGCCACGCACCACTGCTCCTTGCTTCGATGGCCTGCGCGCCTATGGCTCAGCCAGCCCTGCCGCCACCGACTCGGCGCATTTGGCTGCAGGCTGAGTTACGCCACAGATGCGCTTCGCCCTGCCAGTGTTGCCGGCTGCAATGCAATGGCCGTGACGTCTGTCTAACGAGCTCGCCGCTTCCTCCTCCCTCTGATCTCGCTGCTGCAGCCAAGAAGGCCGTCGGCAACCTGTCCAACCTCCCCAAGCGCCGCGCGGCTGCATAGGCACCCCCCGTTACGCGATCATCACCATCCCCCACCGTGGGGTCATCGATTGATAGCTCCACGTGTGTGTGTGTAACGAGGACGGCGGGCGACGGCGGCAGCAGCAGCGGCGGCAGCATTGCTTGCGGCTGGTGCTGACGAGGAACATTCTTTGATTTTCCACGCACAAGTTGCGGGCGCTTCTTTGGGGGGTCCCGTGCGCGCGCCCCGGGCGCCTCCAGGGCTTCGGATATGACTTTATGAGAGCTAAATACATGATGACAACACCTTACTGCTGATTTCCGGGACTCCCTGCCGTGGCGTGCGCTGCGCGCCCTGTATGCCAGAGATCTGCACAGCTCGCACGCCTGCTAAATTGCCCGCTTTAGTCTTTGCCCAGTGTTCATTCTGAAGTTGCCCCGCATCGGCAGCCTTCACACTAGTGGGCGAGGTTGATGCATGAGTGCAGCAGTGCTCAAGGGGAGAAGCCCTTGTTTCAGAATTGTCTACATGTAGTATGTCATGTACATGGTACGGATATCTACGGCATACATGTTGGTCACAAATACGTTTCGTCGTAACCTTAGAGCAATGCAGTTCGCTATGCGGCATCGTGCGCCGATCATATGAGGGGAGGATATGTTGAAGAGCACCCTCTGTGTGCTTTTGACAAGACTTGAGGCTCAATGCTGCTTGACGCGAGCAAAGCGTGTGTATGGGAACATAAATATGCCATCAACATTCGCGCCTGGGAGTTGCGCGCTTAAGCATGGCCATTGTCAACAATCAGGAAGCATCAATTGTAGGAAATGCAGCTCATTCTGTGCCCAATGCAGTATGTCAGCACAATGATTGTCAGCTCTTGGGGGATAAAATATCCCCAAGGTCAGCTCAAGAAAAGCCAACTGTATTACAACCTAGTGGGTGTGCGCTCTGGCCTAAATGTAGTGCATTGCTGTCATGCTACTCAGAGCCACCTCAAGACTTGCATGGCTTCAGAGGGGAGTCGTTGTCTGAGAAGGAGAAAAGTCACTTGAACCTGATGTCTGTGCATTTGCGAAGTACACATGCAATGCGCTTTGACACACTTTCAATGTGTTTACGAGCCACACGTAGATTACGGTTGCAAGCTGGACATCCACCATCTGGGCTCTTTCGCGCCCTGAGCGGGAGTTTGAAAAAAGTATACATGCCACCGGAGTTCCAGCTACAGGAGGACTCCAAGCCTTTGCAGTTGCAACTGAAGTTGTTGATTTCAGCGCCAGTCTGAGCAGTTCTGCTAATATTGCCTTCCCTTGAATTACAGGCAGCACACTGGGGAGGGAGTCCGCAATGCGGCAGCCAACCTTGTGATGGAGGGATGTGTTGCTCAATTGAGGAGCAAACGCTTTGTGGTGTCGATTTGACAACTTCTGAGCTTCGTGCCACAATGCTACTAAACGCAAGCAAAGCTTGTGCATTGAAGCATACATGTACTTCTTATTAATTCTCGCTCAGGGCGCGAAAAGGCCCAAGATGAATGGCATCCAACTTGAAGCTTGCTGTACGGAAATCTAGACATGTCGTGTGACAGTCTGATAGTACTTTCGAGAAATTCTCGCTCAGGGCGCGAAAAGCCCAGATGAATGGCATCTAACTTGAAGCTTGCTGTATGGAATCTATATGTCGTGTGACAGTCTGAAAGCGTCTCAACGACCATCAATCAACATTCATCAAAGAGCTGCGCGTGCTGAAACCTAATTGGGAAGCATAATCGTAGGAAACGCAGCTCAGTCTGTAAAAAATGCTATGATGTCAGCACAATGAGTGTGTGCACGAGTCCATGTCCTGGGTTAGAGCTACGGTCGTCACCAAGTGCAGTTCGAAATGACTGTGAACATTGTGCAATGAACCCATACAGCACGCATTCATACAAAGACGCCCTAAGACGGCGCGGCAATGGTGCGCATCCACATTGGTAATTAGTTTCTCCTCCCGACAAGCAAGAGCCACAAGGCTTGCGCAAATGTGGACTGTTTGACACCTCCAGACTGCTGCCGCATGGTCACTGGCACGCCAATGATTTGCTGAAACTGATATGCACCTCCTGCACATATACACGCTGCGCGATGCGAATCCGGCGCACCATGCGCATGCAGCACTGCAGCACAGAGGCTTGCGGCCAATGTGTGCAAGTGCAAATGTTCACCTACAGTTGTGGCTCAAGTGCACACTGCAATAGCGTACGCCAGCGGCAGCAGCACTGAGCGTAGTACTCTGTTCGTTGACGCCTAGTCTTGTCTGCAGACCGCCCGAGACGATAGTCAAGCACTCGGCAGGCAGAGTGATCGTGTTCTGTCACCTGCAGTGTACGGTCCCCCACGACCCAAGTTCACGCCCCGTTCCCGGTGCTGCTCGCCTCTCGTTCTTTGCTGATGCACCCAGACACCACGATAAGCGTGGTGGAACCCTGGCAGCTGCAGCTCCAGATCGTCGTAGTGCAATGAGCACACAGAGTGCAGGCTTGCTGGCAGCACAGGGGGGAATTGAACTGTGCAGTGGTGCACCCCAACCCGTTTCAACGTTGACAGCAGCTCCGGTAGCGGCCAGCGGCAGTACTCCAGCTACAGGTGTTCGAGCGCTGGCGGCAGGTCAGGCAGGCTGAGGTCGTGTCGCAAGCTCTGTGGCAGTGGGGGCAGCTGCATGTCCTGGGGATAGTCTAGCTCCAGCACCTCTAGGTGGGGTGGCAGCGCCACAAGATTGGTGGGGGACGTGCCCTCTTTGATGCGCAGCACTTGAAGCGAGTCTGGCAGACCTCGGAGGTCTACCACCCCCACCAGTCCGAGGGGGGTATGCTGGCCTCAAGGTATTGCAGGCAGGGGGGCAGCGTGCCCAGCTTCAGTATCGCACATGTGTCAGACATGTAGCTGAAGGCAACAGTAAGGGACTGAAGTTCAGGGGGCAGAGCCGGCAGGCTTGCATAAATGTCGCAGAGCCGGCAGGCTTGCATAAATGTCGTTTGGGAATTCGCTGTCGGCGTCGCGCAGCTTATACATGCACCACTCTTCGATGCGAAGAGCCATCAGTCCCTTGGGCAGCACCAGGTCCGCGGGCACATGAATTTGGTGGAAAGTCAGATGCTGCAGGCCAGGAGGCAGCAGCTGCTGAAGGGGATATCCGCCCGAAGTCAACCTACAAGAGTAGTCGCTGGTAGTCAGCTCCAAAGACACGAGCTGATCGAGTGCCAGCAGGGGCAGCATAAGCGCCTGAGGCACAGCTTCAGACAGACGCAAGTGGCAACGGCTGCGCACTCGGACAAGCTCCTTGTTGATAGCCCAACCCTCGTTGGGCAGAAGGTTGAGGGAAGCAGCAAGGCGCCACACCATCAGCACGGGCTCTGCAGCATTGGTGCTGCCGCTGCTGGCGCGTGCTCGCTTAGCCGCATCTCCTGCTCCTTCCTGGTGGGAGCCATGTCTTTCATGCGTCATCCACAACTTCAAACATGAAGATTGAATCGAAGCGCGCGAAAGTCAGCCAAAAATTACTGCAGCTGCTGCTCAGAGAGCAAAAGGATGGTGGTCACCAGGAAGAGGGCCCGTGTCTTGGCTCTCACATCTTCTTGTGACGCCAAAGCGAAAGCGAGCCAGCAGCAGCGTGGTAAGATGTGTTCCTGAGCTTTGTTGAACCAGGCACACGACAGTACGTCCTGTAGTAATCTGTCTGCAGGAACTGAAAGTCGCTTTTCATTGTCAAGAAACATTCACCTGCTGCACGAAACAAATGACGCAGCACATATTGGTCACGCCTGTTTGCGCAAGTGTCTAGCGGTGCAGCAGCGTCACTGACTTTCTACATCCACTCGCTACTGTGCTGTCAGACACGTGGACAAAAGTCTTCGAGTTTCTGCCGCATGGGCACTACCTCCAGCTTGCGTCCGTGAGCACGGGGTGGCGCGCCCTGTACGCCAGTACCATGCAGCACAGGGGGCGGTCCCGATCACCAAAAAAAACGAATGCGGGGGCCATGGTGGCGTCTGTGTCCCTGACACAGTGGGCACTTTTGAACGGGTGCAAGGAGAATGCATCTCTGCTGTTGCATGCTGCCTCTTGCGGTCCTCTAGAAGTGGTGCAGTACCTACATCAGCGCGCCAACGGCGCGGGCCGGGCCCTACCCGTGTGCATATGCGAGGCTGCAGCCGAGCGCGGGCACCTGCAGATGCTTCAGTGGGTGCGTGCCCAGGGCACCTGGGCGTGCTGCAGTGGGCTCACGCCAACGGGTGCGACATAAATTCCAGCACGTGCGGCGCGGCGGCGAGCGGGGGGCGCCTGGAGGTGCTGCAGTGGGCGCGCGGCGCGGGATGCGAGTGGGACGAGGAGACGTGCAGCAGCGCCGCAGCGGGCGGCCACCTGCGCATCCTCCAATACGCGCGGAGCCACGGCTGCCCGTGGAGCACCATGACGTGCTACAACGCGGCCTGTTGCGGCCACCGCCAGCTTCTGCAGTGGGCGCACGCAAACGGCTGCCCCTTGCACCCCAGCATGTACTCAGCGGCCGTGGGCGGAGGCCACATGCATGTACTTCAGTGGCTGCAGAAGACAGGCTGTCCCTTCGACCCGAGGGCGTGCACGACAGCCGCTAGGGCCGGGCGCCTGCACATCCTGCAGTGGCTGCGGGCGCGCAGCTGCCCATGGGGTGAAGGGGACCCGCTTTCATTCTTACTGTGGACGGAGTACAAGGTCACGGGTTCTCGGATTCACAGAGTGATGTCAACGGTGGAGTGGGCGCTGGCGAATGGCTGCCCGTGCAGCGACGCATGTAGGTCCCGGTGCGCACAGCTGCAACGCAAATTGCAAGCTGCTCAGGCACCCGGCTCTGTGTATCGCTGGCAAGGAGCGTGGTCACTGGTGGGTTACTGCAGTAGCCAGTCGCCATTTGCTTGTGCGGGCAAGCCTCGCATGCATCGCACCAATACAGTACGGCATCAACAACATCCATTTACATCCATGCCTTTGTCGTATCGTGGTGTGCGTCCGCTTCATGCCGGATAAGTCCTCCTAGAAGCATGTATTAGAAGGGGACCGCATAGTGCAACTTGCCTGCTTCATGATACCGGATCTGTACGCTTCAAAATGGCAGTGTTTGCTGGGCTAGAGCTTGCCTTTCCTTTCAAATGGCTTGTCGCATGTAAATGCAACAAAAGATGCTCCCTTGTCACGTTGGGAGACTTCTGAACAGTCTACCATGCGCTGCATTCAATGACATACAGAGTGTCATGCGGAGTGTGAACAAGCATGGGTTTGCAGGCAGGAAGTGTTGCTGTGCAAATGCCAATCGAGGGCCTTTCGGGCTTTATAGGGGCTCCAAGGGGGAACGGGGGGGCTTGGGGATACTGTGTGAGGGCATTTCTCAGCGGTTTGTGTCAGCACCCCCTTTGACTGAAAGGTTCAAGTTTTAACACATGCGGCTATGCACGTGCGTCAGTGGACCATCTCGCGCCATTCTGACTGTCCCTGGAGCCGGCACTTGAGGGCCCTGGAACTAACTAACTTGCTTGCGCCGTATGCAGTGCACTGGGGGCTGCGAAAGCAAGGGTTTCAAATCACAATCCTCTCTAACAAAAAAGCGCAAGGGACGAAGCCAGCAAACCGTGGCTACAGCGGCGTGCCGCCGTCGTCTTCATCGCGCGCGCCGCCGCGCGACGCGCCAGTCTGCTGAGCATCCCTCGTATCCGAGCACTGACACACGCAGGTCGCGGAGCGCTGGCGAGCGCTGGCAAATGCGAGCTGAGCGCTGTGGATGGGAGCGTCACTTCCTGACAACACACGAGAAACAAAACCATCACGTCTCCGGGTACGTGATTGCGCGCCTGGCGCTGCGCCCGACTCTGCCTCGGACGCGTCTCTGCTGCCGTTTCAGCAGGGGCGCCAGGTCGTTTTTATGCACATCTTCAACTTGAAGTGCCAGCAATCAGTGCTGCAGTCTCGCGCGCCCGCCGCCAGCGACTCAGGAAAGAGGCGCAGCTGTGCGTCGTGCATCGGGGGTGCTGCTGGCACTGCAGCCGTCGCTGCCAGCGCTGCCGCTGCCGCTGCCGCTGCAGC
Organism: Tribonema minus; assembly: GCA_017506865.1. Classification (NCBI taxonomy): domain Eukaryota; class Xanthophyceae; order Tribonematales; family Tribonemataceae; genus Tribonema; species Tribonema minus. Next base: position 79,136 of record JAFCMP010000172.1, read on the forward strand.
CTGTTTACTGCTGCTGCTGCTGCTGCTGCCATGGCGGTGCTGCCAGGCGGCTGCTGCTGCAGTAGTCGCGCCAGTGCTGCCGCACACGCCCATCACAACCGCCGCTGCTGCGCTTGACTCACTGCTGCCGGCACTGCAGTTGCCCGCTGCTGCTGCTGCTGCTGCTGCAGTGATGGCGCCATCACTACCGCTGCTGCCCATGTAACCGCTGCCGCTGCCGCCGCCGCGGTCACATTGTCGACGGCGTGTCCGGCAGCACGGCACTGCCACGGAGGCTGCCCGACATCGTTGTGCTGCTGCCGCCGCCGCCGCCGCCGCCGCTGCTGCCGCCGCCGCTGCTGCTGCCGCCGTCATTGCCCGTGTAGCTGCCCTCCTCATGCATGAGCAGCCGCATCGAGTTCGCAAAGTTGAAGTTGGCGAGTGCGCCTCGTGCGGGGGGTCCTTCGCCGCCGCGCGCAGCGACCGATGCCGTTCGGAGCGCTGCCGCATCTGGAGAGGAACTGTCCGTGGAACTCGCCGCAGAACTCGCCGCGGAACTCGCCAGAGAACTCGTCGACCGGGACCGCGACGGGACGTCGGCGATGGGGGCGCGCGCGGGCGGCTTGGAGACCTTGCGCGCTATCGTCTGCAGCCACTCAGACACAGGATGGTGGAATTCAGGGGAGAGGCACATCAGCAAATGGAGGTGGCTTTGTATGCACTCACTCGAGAGCGGTCAGGGGAGGGTGACATCAGCTCATGGAAGTGGCTTCGTGTACATTCGCCAGAGTGAGGTAACTATGGGATTCTGGAGAGAGGCGCAATGTGACGCACCGCGCAGAGACAAAGGTGGTTTGCAAAGGTTGACTGGTTCGTGCAAGGCACGTCTACACAGCGCCATGCAGCTGGGCTGCTGCTGCGCCGCCCGCGGCAATCGCGCTCGCGTCTTTGGAAGCTGGCGCACCGACTGCAGCATGCCATGCAGGGCTGCAGTGATAGCGCATGCACATGCGGCTGGAGATGGTGAGAATGGTCTTGCGTACTGCTTCCGTCACAGTGGCCCCGGAACATCAGAAACTTCAACACCAGGAAGACTGAGAGTTCGCGCTGCGAGGCGACACGTGCTCGGTACCCTGTTCTTCGAGCGCATGCTGCAGCTCAATTGAGAGTGGCATGAGCCAGGCATGAGCATCCGTATGCAGTGCATCAAGCAGGTATCATGTCAGTTACCGTAATGCGTGATGCGTGTGAGGTGCCCTGCTCGCATCAACTTCATACTTGAAGTGCACACTTGACAATGACGAGCGCAGGACACCGCGCGGATGCGCGCAGTGCCAGGGCTCACCAGCACGGAGCCGCTGACGGCCTGCGCGGCGACGACGCACTGGATGAGCGTTGCCACCGTCAGTATCACGCTGAGCGTCACCACCAGTGCGGCGAACACGTTGCCCGTGGACCTCTGCACCTCGTTCAGCAGGCCTATGTAGAAGCTGAAGAACACGACCAGACCTGCACACAAAGCGAAAAGGAGCACATTTGAAAATGGGCAAATTGAATTCAGTACTTGAAGTATGGAGTTGCAGTAAATGGCTGCTGGAGGATAGCGCTGCGGTCACGAGGTAAACTGGCACCTGCAGGCTGGCAGCAAGCTGGTGTATCTGTAAAGGGGCTTGGAAAGCGGTGCTTTGGCTGCGGTGACCCCAGTTGCTCCAGAAAAGGTTGCAAGCTGTTGTGGATTTAGTGTGCCCGGTACGTGCGCTCGTGCGGTGGGTGTTCAGCAGCAGCCAGCTGCGCAAAGCGCACACGACTGAGCGCAGCGCTGCCGCACATGGATGGTGTTGTGTAGGCCGCCGATGCGGCGAATTTGGAGCAATGCAGGGGCCTCCTTGTGTGCTCCATTTCCTTACGCAAGTGTCCATGTGTACTGGCACCACAAGGCCCTAGACATGGGGTTGACTGCCTGTTCATGCAATGGCATACATATTTAAAGCGGTGCTGCGCAAAGGTCAGCGTTCACTGAGGCTGGGGTCAGCAAGGGCTCTGCAGAGGCAACAAGTAGTTTTTGAAGTTGGCGGTCAGCGTAGGGTTTGCAGTTGACGGTCTGCACCCACCTGCAAGCATAGACGACACGTAGTCCGTCGAGTCCCTGAAGGGACGCACGAGCGCGAACAGAACCAGGCTGAGCACTGCCAGCGAGCACGCCGTCTCCACCTGCACGTGACTGGGGATGAACACCTGAGGAGAGAGGCAAGAGCACAAGGCAGTGGCATCAGTCAGGGGTGAATCACAGGGGCCAGGTGCGTCACATGGCTTGCGTAGTTCAACTACTCGAAGTGGTGTGAGGACGAGCAAGTACAGTAGCACTGCGGCCCGCATGGCAGCCGCCGCCACCCGACACTCGAGCGATAGTTATCGCTTGCCTACGAGCATCACACTTGTTGAGCACAAAAGCGGCAAGGGGGGGGGAAGACAGGGGCTCTAGTTGATAAGCGTGCGATCACTACAGGGGCAAATTGCGAGCTGACGCTGGCTGCACATGTGAGTGCTCCTCAGCGTCCTAGCCACAGCGTACAGAGACTGCACCGTAGCGGCACACCCTGTATTCCTATTCAAGCAACATCTCCACAACAACTCGTCACCATACTGGGCGCCGTTACGTACCAGCATACCCGTCAGCGCGAGCCGGCGGAAGCACTCCACCACCTCAAAGTAGCGCTGCCGCTGCGTGTAGTTCTGCGTGAGGAAGCGGATCGCCATGCCGGGGCGCGCGCGCTCCGCGCGCTGCCGCCGCCGCCGCTGCCGCCGCGGCGACGGCGGCAGCGGCGTCTCGGCGCACGCGCCAAGCGTCAGCGACGACGCAGCAAGGTCGTGTTCGACCGCCCTGTCGTGCGCGAGGAGCACTGCTGCAAAGAGCGTGGGGATGCCGGCCACGTACACCGCGACCTGCAGGCGGGCGCGCGCAGTGGCGTGGGTAGCGTCAGGCAGCGTGGTCTGCAATGGCGGGCGCGGCAGTGCTCGAGAGGGGGTTGGCAGCGCCGCCGCCGCCGCCGCCGCAGTCGCTTGCGCAGCAGTAGCCGGTGCCGCGGCGGTGGCCGTGCTGGTGTGGCGCTGCCGTGCGCTGCGGGGTGCGCTGGCCGCACGCGCAGCCGCCCGCTGAGATGTGTCACCGCAGAAGTGTAGTCGCGTAGGCATGTATTGGCATTGCAAGAGGGACACGAAGCTCTCGCACATGCGAGAGCGCCTTGCGCAGGCCTGCTGTACCGCCTATGGCTTCTCCCTGCGAGTGACCAAGCGGAAGCGCTTTGCGACGGGCTGCTGCTGAGCTGAGCGCAACAGCTGCAGCATGCTAATGCGCAGCGGCCATGCATGGCCGCCGCCGCCTACCGCATATACTAGCGTTTTCAGCGGGGGTACCAGGCTGGGCGCTGCGCTTCATTGTGCACGCGGCAGAGCATGCGCAGACTGTCATGAGCAGTGCTGCGCGCACACCGCCTGCATGCACCGCAGCGGGCGCCGTCGTCAGCGGCGTGAGCACGGCGCTCACCGTGTGACACTATGTGACTCAGCCGCGCTGCTTATGGTGGTGGATGAGCGTTGCCTCAAGGCTCTGCGCTCTGGCAACCTCAAAGCATTTGTACGTTCCGATCTGAGTCATACTTCTTCAGAGCTGCTGTGACGTGCGCCCAACGGCATGGCATGCACAGGGGGGGGGGGGGGGGGGGGGAAGGGGGGCTCACCATGAACCCGGCGTAGATCTTGGACGCCCTGTGCTGCGCCGTGTTGCACATGATGGAGTAGTCGGCGGCCAGGTAGTAGGGGGCATCCGCCAGCGCGCTGCCGAGGTTGTCGCACACAAACGTCTGGAAGATCACCTGAGCATCATCACGCGAGAGCGGACGCGAAGCGCACGCGGACGCGTCACAGGACTGCGTGACACCGTTGTCGCTGTTGCGCGAGCCAGCGGCGCATGATACGGGGCATCCTCCCCTGCTCATATAGGGTTAGGGATACAGTCAGGGTTAAGATGATGTGACGCTCCATCCGCGAATGGTCGCTTGAAAGTGCGCAAGGCTCTTGCGGCCGCACGCAGCGCGATCGCGCAAGCTGACTATCGACAGCACGCTGTGGCATGCGCACGCGCGTCGTACGGTGCGGCGCACTGTGCGCATGCACTTCTTCTTTTGAGTACTTCAAGTAGTTCATTTGAAGTTGAACGCGAAACAGACTAGTGCACGGCAGACACGGCGGTGCACAAGTGCGGCGCATCACGATCTTGGCATGCAGCGGGGTGCCCCGAGCGTGGCGTGCGCAGCAGTGCAGCAGCGCTCAACAGCAGTCGGCTCACCGTGGTAACCGCTGGGAATATCAGGAAGCACATGACGACGATCAGCTGCACGTGCTTCGACCGGGCCAGCGCCAGGTCGTCTTCGACGCACGGCCCGAACGTCACGCGCGCAGCAGCGCCGCCGTCGTCGCCGCCGCTGGCTGCAGCGGCGCGCGCGGCGACGGCGGCGGCATGTGCGGCGGCAGCGCGCCGCAGCACGCGCCAGCGATGCACGACGTACGTCATAGAGAGCAGGCCCACTACGCACAGCGGCGCGAGCGTGTACATGAGCAGGCGCTGGTAGAAGTTGAAGTGGAAGAGGCAGCCCGCCGAGAGGCCCCAGCCAATGTTGAAGTTGAGGATGCTGAGCGCGGAGAACAGCCTGGGGAAATGGAGGGGGGGGGGGGGGGGGGGATCATCGTGGGGCCGGAGATTTTTGTGTTAAAGTTGGCTCTTGCATTTGGAGTGAGGCATGGGCCGATGCCTGACTGCTCCTATGCACCCACTACGCAGGCTGCGAGCGCAGAGCTCTCTGCTTCAGCTCATTGAGCCAAAGCCATGTGTGCTGGTGCACAGGCGCTGTTGACCAATGCGCTGCCATCGGCGTTGCGACTATGAATGACATTGCAGCTGCAACGGCTGGCAGGGGCACAGATGATATAGCGGCAGACATTTCCTGACCGCGCTGTGGGGGGGCTGCGCATCGCAAGCAACGACTCATAGTCATGACTCACCGTACCCTCCCTCAACAAGAGACTCAGACTCATGACCCACCGTACGTACGAGCGGCCACGGCGGTAGCCGCTGGTGCCACTGCTCCACGCCGTGGGCGGTGCATGACACACAAACTAAACCCCATCTTGAAGGACTTGAAACGTCACAAACATATTGTGTCGCAAAGCTCCGTGGCCGCACACTGTGGTTGACAGATGCCCAAACACAGGAACAATGTGCTAGGCAGTAACCTCTGGCCCTGTGCAGCAGCGCTCAGCACACCGTATACCAACCTACCCCCACGCATGCGCGCGCAGGCCGCGACACTCACCGTCTGAGAACCGGCGGGTACGGTATTCCGGTGATGGTGGGAAACTGTACGACGATCTGCGCGCACACCAGGGTAGGTACGTATGCAAGATGCATGGAAATTGTGGTCAGCTCCTGTTCACGACGGCGCAACAGGACGTTTCGTGCATTCACGCTGAGAAAACCGGCGTTTGAACGGCTGGCCGGGGTCCGTTCATGTGGAGAGCGAAGAGTTCAGATTGAGGCCAGCAGCCGCAGCCTCGATTCATCGTTGTTTGAGTTCACCCATAGTATATCACCCTGTTGTTGGAAATGCACATCAGCGTACTTGAAGTACGTCAATGTTAGCATCGCATTGCCGGGTCACACTACAAGCAGCAGAAAGGCATGGCGTCATGCATGCGGCCTACCCCTTGTGCACATCTGCACACAGCTGAGCACACCATACTTCGAAGTATGACATGGAAGCATCACATCGCAATGTGAAATGGTGCGCAAGCATCGCCCACAACGCCACCACCTGAGCACAGGACCCTTACCCCATACTACTTAGCCCCCGCCCGACCAAAAACCAGTCCCTGGACGATGACGACAGCAGCAGCGCTCGAGCAACGCGCATTAGGGTTGATGTTAGGGTTGGAGTTAGGGTTGGGCTTCACCTGCAGCGCCACGAGCGGTATCTTGAGCTTGCTCCAGTTCATGGCGCCGAGGTACTGGATAATCTCGGACACGCGGCCGGTCGCGTCGAGCGCCTCGCCCGCAGCCTCCTCCGCCGTCTCCGCGCGCACGAGTTGCGAGATGCCGTATGCGATGGCGGCGCACGCGGCGATCGCGATGACTGCGAAGACGACCTGCGCCGCCGCGCGCACGCCTTGCGAGCACGTGTAGCACCTGCCGCCGATGCCCGCGGCGTGGTTCGGCTCGCACAGCGAGCAGTACGGGCCCGCGTTGCTGCACGCGCAGGGGGCGGCGGGCGGTGGCAGTTGCGAAAACTGAAACACATCGGGCACGGCAGGTGGAGATTGTGGAGGCTGTCGACGCTGCGGCGGCGGGGTGGCGGGCAGTGCGCCAGTGCACTGAGACCCTGATTCTTGGCCAAATGCCTGCCGCATGATCAGGGCATCTCTCAGAGGCGTGCGGCTGAACTTCTGAATGAAAATGGAGCAGCGGTCACTGAGAACTGCACTTGATGCTCGGGGGTGGCACCACGAGAGTCGCACCTGCTGCAGCAGGGAATAAAACGGTGCACCTGCTGCGGCAGCTGCCCTTGCGTGTAGCATCAGAGTACCCGAAATGTGCATTTCTTTACCTGCACATAACACACAAGGCGTTCTGTGGCACGCATAGCAAAATGCCACCGCTATGCCCACCAGGCATTGCCAGACAAAACACATGAAACGACAGCAGCGGCGGCTGCTGCAGGCACGGCGCCTGCGCTGCGCAACGCGTCATCGCTCAGCACTAATAAGGCCACCACGTCAGCAACCAGCGCCGCCGCCACGAACTCACCCCGGGTGGCACGCATTATCGAGCCCCCCCAGGCACACCGCCTCGTTCTGGCACTCAAGCACGCGCGGACTCTCGCCGAGCGCCGCTGCGGGCATCCAGTAGCCGCCGCGCACGGGCAGCCGCGCGTCGGCGGCGCCGTCCGCGGAGCAGTCCAAGCCCTCGGCGCCGCCAGAGATGTCTGCGCACGCGAGGCACTCCGTGCCGGTCCAGTAGAGACCGGAGCGGCAATACCAGTGGACGGAGTCGAGGGACGCGGCGGCGGCGGCGACGGTCACGCCGCTGCTGCCGCCGCTGCCGCCGCCGCCGCCGCCGCCGCGCAGCCACGTCCACGCCGTCAGGTTCAGCGCAAAGCTGCCGCTGTCGGCGGGGCCCGTGACGACGATGTCGATGCTGTGCTCGCGCGCCGCCGCCGCACCTGCTGTGTCCGCGCCCGCCAGGCCGCGCTGCGCGCTGCCGCCGCTGCCGCCGCCACAGCGCAGGATGCCGGACGGCGGCGCGGCGGTCCAGCGCTGCCGCGCGTCCGCCGTGTCCGCGGTGATGCTCCACATTACGGGAGAGTCACCAATTGCGGCACCGGCGCTCCGAGCGCTGCTGCCGCCGCATGCCAGCGCCAGCGTCACGTTCACGCTGCGCGGCGCGGGGTGGAACTGCGCCGCGGGCGCGCGCGCGGCGAGCGCGAGCGGCGGCAGCGCGGGCGCGGCGGCGGCGCAGTACACGCCAATGTCGCCGTCGACGCAGTGCTCAGCGGGACCGCACAGGTCCGCGCTGTCGGCGCAGGCGGCGACGCCCTGCGCCAGCGGCGGCGCCGCGCCGCCGCCGCCGCCGCCGCCGCCGCCGCCGCCGCCGCTGCCGTAGTTGCCGGCGTCAACGACGGCGTTAATAATGAGCGCAGGCGGCGCGCCGGGGGCAGTGGCGACCAGCGGCGCGCAGCTCGACTGCGTGAAGTCGGGCTCGCGCAGGCGCAGCATGCCGGCGGAGGCGACGGCCTGCGGCGCGGCGGCGCCCCAGCGCGCGAATGCGCAGCGCGCGCACGCGAAGGACGACGCGTCAAGCACCTGCAGCGCGGAGCGCGGCAGCGCATCGTCGTTGGCGTCGCGCAGCAGCACATCGAACGCCGTCACCGCGCTCGTGCCGCCGACGAAGACGACGGGGCCGGCGGAGACGCGCTCGGCGTCGAATGCGCAGCGCGAGAGCGTCGCGTTGCTGTTGCCACTGAGGTAGAGAGCGGCCGCCTGCGCGAGGGCCGTGTTGGCGGAGCTGCGCACGCCGGACATGCGCAGCGTCACGTAGGTGGTGCCGTAGATGCCGCCGCCGCGGACACTGGCGCTGGTGCGGGGGATTGGCGCGCGGGGAGAGGATGAGCAGAGGGGGGGGGGGAGCAGGGGGGCGGTAAGATGGTGAGAGCGAGTGCGCGCGTGTTACCTGACACTGGACCTAGCGCGGAGCAGCAGGCATGCGACCGGCAAAGGCATGTAGCTGACGGAAACAGCTTCAGGTGCTGGGAAGGCGTTCAGGAAGTGGCAATTTGAACATGCTCAACCCGGGCAGCTCATTGTTGATCGGCAGCTGCACAAATTGAAGAGGCGGTACAGGCATTCGCAATTTCTCCAAAGAAACCAGAGATCACGCATCAATTTCGAGTTCAACTTCCGCCTGTTGAGTGGTCCAGATAACGTCCTGCACTCAATCTCAGACAGTCTGCAAAGGCACCACACTGCCTCCAGTAGCACCCAAGTTACGATATGTCAGCATCGATGACATCAACGGGGCCAACGAGATGCGCGGGACGCACGTGTTGTTGGAGATGACCGTGTCGGAGATGTCGGCGGTGATGGGGTAGAACGGCTTGTCAACGTACGAGTACGTCTGCAGGTCCCCCGTGTTGCTGTACAGCGTCCCTGTTCGCGACAGCCAGCCAACGCAAGAAAGAAAAAGAGACACGGTTGTTAGACATCGGGGGTCCTTTTTGGCACATCCAGGTGATGCAACACAAGGAGGTGCAGCTGCTCAACCACTCCTTGGAAACATCGTGGCACAGCAGGATGTGCAAGCGTGCGATGCCCCTGGTTCCGCCGCATGCAGCGTGACTAGACCAGGCGCAATGATGTGGTGGCAGGCCTGCGGGCTGATGAACCTCGGGGCAAAAGCATCGTAGCACAGCGAGATTCTCAAGCGTGCATCGCCCGTGGCCCTTGCGCGCACAGCGCTACCGAGTTAAACGCAATGAAGTCGTGGCAGGCGTGCGGACGGTCGCGCGCGGCGCCTGCGCGCCTCGGCACGCCACGTGGCGCCTTGGGTGAGCGTTGACACGATTTCACAGCAGCGCTCGCCCCCCAGGTGTCATGTGAGTATCGCAACATGACCTGACCTTTGCGAAACTGCATGTGTGCATGAGCTGGGGGCGGGGTCACCATATGATGCTGTGGCATGGGAACTGCCCCCCCTCCTGAACCATGCTCACTGGTGCGCGACCATGCCATCACATCACCACATGGTCAGCAAGTCATCAAACCACAATCTACTTGGTTCTTCAAGTGTTTCAAAGCAGTTGGTTCAACGTCAGCATGGAACAGGCATCTAACGAGCCGTGCACACGTACCGTCGAAGCAGAAGGCGCCGCCATCCTGCTGCGCCTCGTTGTCCAACACGCGCGACTCCGTGATGACAAAGGTGCTATTCGCGCCAATGTAAACCGCGCCACCTGTGTGGGGCATCGACAAGCACGAAGTGAGCTGTGCGCAAGGTGATGTCTCACTGATGCTAAAGCGGTCCACAACCCAGGATGCCGCGCGCGCCCGTTTTCGCGAGCAGAAGGGGCCAGCACCGTCAGTCTCCGCAAGACATACAGCGCGCGACCGGTTGCTGTAGCTCTACTCGGACCCTGAGCCTATGTACCCCTGATGGCAGTGCTCCCCACTCGGCCCTGTGCACGTGCAATTCGCCGCTCTTGCGTTTCACTCTGGCCCCGGACACTACCCCTAATGGCGATGCTCGCCCGACCATCATGCCACTCAGACTCAGACTCCGACCCTGACCCTGATGGCAGCGCCCACTCGAGCGTCGCTTCACTGAGACCTCGGACCCTGACCACACTCCCAACGGCGCGTTGCCGCGCACCCAAACCGCCGCCGCTTCACTCAGACCCAGACTCAGACTCAGACCCCCGAGCGGCAGCGCTCACCCGACCCCTTCTCGGCGACGTTCCCCTCCACGGTGCAGTTGTGCAGGCGCAGGTTGTCGCCGAAGACGTACACGGCGCCGCCGAGGTCGCCTGCGCGGTTGCGCCTGATGTCGCAGTGCTCAGCCACGACGAGCGACGTGCCGCCCGGGGCCTTGATCAGGCCGTTGGCGACCTCCGGCGAGCCTGAGGGCATGTGAAGTTGAAGTTGGAGGCGACATGCAGAGTTGAACTTGAAGGTGATGTGCTCCAGCATGGTTGAGCAATTCGGCGAACGAGGCGCGCATGTATTGTTGTTCCAAGTACTGTCTATGTGCTGAGCATTGTGCTGTCCCGCCAGCATGCAGCGTGGCAAACCGCCGCCAGGCTGGGCAACGTCGGCACAGTTACAGACTGGCCGCAGGCGGAGGGAGGGCGCATGCGACTGCCCCGGGTGCCATCCCCCCTACCGCTGCTACGGTGTATGCCCGCTCCGTAGCAGCCCAACAGTAACTGTGTGCAGACAAGTGCGCGCACAGCGCGTTGCAGCGTTACGCTGGCCGCGCGCTCGGACATCGGGCTGGTGCAATGCACGCCATTGCACTGCACGCCATTCCATGACTGTAGAGGGCGTTGGGAGCAATATCAGGCCCCCTCACACTCCCCCACCCAGTCCCTCGCACACACATCACGCGTTGAAGTTTCACGCTCTCGGATCACTTCAAGCAAGTGTACACTGGCGCGGGATCCTCACGTTTGACCTGCTCGGGTGGCACCACAGCCACTGCTAACCTGTCGCATCGAAGCAACCTACGTGAATCGCGAGGACGTCAGCACCGCGCTGCCGCTCGCGAATCCCACTCTTTGTAGTGCCGCTTTCGCCCAGGCACTCGCCGACCACAACCGCAGCCATCTTACACAATAACGCCGTCATATCAGGATTCTTTCACCATATCAAATTTATTCACACGTCAGAATTCACTCATGTGCCGCGACCGCCATCGCCGAGCCCTTACTCAGGACTCCCCACCTTTCATGCCCACGAAGCCGCCGATGGCGCCGGCGCGGTTGTCCTCAATGACGACGCTGTCGAGCATCACGGTGGCGTTGATGTACGTCACCAGGCCGCCGCCGCTGCCGCTCGCGTAGTTGTCGCGCAGCACACCGCGCGTCATGACGAGGCTCGACGAGTAGCGCACCTGCGCAGCGGGCGGGTTGAGCGTTGCCATGAGTGTTGCGTGAGGGGTTGTGGCGGTAGCGTGGCGCAGCCAGACGCGAGTAAAGAAGCCGTTGCCGAGCATTGCAGGGGGTAGGTGTCGTTGAGGAGAGGCTCAGCGTTGCCACAAGGCTCGTGTGTGGCAGCAGCGCGGCGCCGCCGGACAGGCGCAATGGCGCCGCTGTGAGCAGACTGCTGCGACGTGAGCACCCTGATAGGGGTTGGTGTGGTGTCAGGGCGTGACAGCATAGAGGAAGGGGAGCGGCACACACGCCGTCACCACATGCGATGGGGATCGTACCGTGCGGCCCTGTTCACACCATTGTGGTCCGACATGCGAGGCGCACTGCATGAGCGCTGTGACACCAACCTCACGCCTCAGCAGCGCTCAACATCAGAATCAGCGCAGCGGCAACAGCTATTGACACCATCGAGACATTCGGTGTGCAAAATGCGGGAACCTTGCGGGGGAAGCTGAGGGCACAAGCGGCCCATCCTTGATGACACTGCAGCAGCCGTACACGCATCCGCGCCGCAGCAGCGCTGCCGCCGCCGCCGCAGCGTCACCGCCGCCGCCGTCGGCAGCGGCGCAGTCGGGTCGCGGCACACGCAAGACAAGCGCTGCCACCACACCGCGCGCTGCGCGCTGCCGCCGCACCTGGAGGCCGCCCGCCTGCGCCGCGCTGTTGCGCGCGACGACCGTGTCGCGCAGCACGACGCGCGCCGACTCCAGCGCGTGCAGGCCGCCGCCGGCGCAGTTCCAGCACGCATTGTCGGTTACGTGACTGTCAGCGATGAGCGCGGTCGTCGCGACGGGGAAGGCGCCGAGCTGGTAGCCGCCGTCGACCGCGATCGCGGCGCCGTAGCGGTTCCACTGCTGCTCGGCCGTGGAGTTGAGAAGCGCGTTGGCGCGCAGCGTCACGTTGTGGAGCATCGCGTGCACGCCGCGGTGGAGCATGAGCGCGCCGCCGCGCCGGGCGGCTGCGGCGCGCGACGAGGGGTTGTGTGTTGTGTGTGTATTTGGTGTGGTGGTGTGATGTTGAAGTTTCAGGGAGGCGCATGACTTCAAGAGTTGAAGAACGCTGCACATGCTCACATTGGTGCAACTGCGCGATGGTCGCGAAGTGCACACACCTGCGTGATCACGGACAACGGCGTGCCGCATCGGCCGATGTCTAGCAAATGAGAGGGGCTGTACTGCAGCCTGTGCCGGTGCTGTGCGTGCGACGTCGTTGCCGATGAGCATCGCGCACTCGCCGTTGTTGCCAATGAACAGCGCCGGCTTTCCTCTACGTACTTGCGCGGCGCGGCCCTGCATTGCCAGCGAGCGCCGCTGCCGCTCCGCATCCCCCAGGCACCCGCGTTGTCCGTGAGCACTGTGAACGCGTGCGCATGCGCCAGGGTGCTGCCGCCGAGCGCTGCTGCTGTGCGCGTGCGCACACGCGCATGCGCACTGCCGTCAGGCACAATTCGCCGCCACGCGCGTACACGCACCTGCATTTCCGACGAGCACAGAGTCGCTCATGTCAAGGATGCTGATGCCCTCTACGTAAACGGCGCCGCCGGTCGCGGGCGTGCTGTCGGCGGTGGAGTTGTTGAAGTTGCACGCGGCGACGCTCGCCTCCTGCAGCCGCGCCACGCTGTCGAGCGCCGCGGAGCTGTCTGAGATGAACAGCGCCCCCCCTGCAGCAGCGGCAAGGAAAACGAGGAAGCCGTCACGTGTGTGTACAATCTGACGTGGGTTTTGCAATGTGCTGTGGATGCACAACGTTTTGGCGGGACGCTGTGGGCTGGGGCCGCGGCTGAGATGCGAGTCAGTCGGCAGGCGGGCTTTTATAGCCTGTCACCGAAGGAGCACTCTGTCGAGCACTGCGCAGCTGCGTGTGCTAGAGCTCAGTCAGTCAAATCAAATAGACGCGACACGCCAATAGCCGCTACGTATATGGACGAGCCAGTGCCCAGCTTGACGCCACCTTGCTCTAGCCTAACAACTTCAAACTGGCGTCCTGTGCAGCATCGCTCAGCGCCCTCGGCACTCGCGCCAACGCACCGTCGCTGGTGGCGTTGTTGGAGTTGAAGTCGGTGCGCGCGAGCCGCAGCGGCGCGCCCGCTGTCGCCGCCACGGCGCCGCCATAGTACGCCTTGTTGCCCTCGAACACGCAGTCGACGATCACAGTCTCGCCTGCAGCATCAGTCGACGCGATCGCGCCGCCCCAGCCGCCGTGTATCAGGTCCCCGTCCGAGCCGCGGTGGCAGTGGTTGTCGGCGAACGACGCGCCGGCGGTGCGCAGCGTGGAGTTGGCGGCGGCGGCGACGGCGCCGCCGAGCAGGCGTGCGACGTTGTGGCTGAAGGCCGCGTCGCGCGTGATGCTCAGCGCGGCGCCCGCCAGCGCGACGGCGCCGCCGGAGAAGGCGGAGTTGCGGCGCCAGGTGCCGCCGGCGACGGTCACGCGCGCACCGTGCGTCGCCGCGAGCGCGCCGCCGCCGACGGGGTACTGCTGCACCTCGAAGATCTCAATGTAGCCGCTGCCGCCGCAGTAGACGGGCCGCTGCGCGCCGCCACCGCCGCCGCCGCCGCCGCTGCCGCCTTTGGGCTGCACGGGACACAGGCTCCAGTCGGCCTGGCGGCAGAGAGCGCGCCGCGCGGACCGCGCGGGGTCGGCGCCGCCGTGCAGCTTGTTGCCGCAGTAGCACTCGGTGCGGCGCTCGACGCCGAGGTAGCGGAAGCCCTGGCAGTGGCGGTTGCACTCGGCGGGCGTGTTGTACTTGTCGCCGCGGCGCCCCTGGCTCGCGGGGCCGTGCCGCAGGATGCGCGGCCGCTGGCCGGCGGGCGTGGCGTCGCTGCTGCTGGCGTCGTCTGCGCTGGGCTCCTCGAAGCAGCCTGCGCGTGCGCGGCGCACGCACGTAGGTGTGGCGTTGCAGGGGGGCGGGCGGTGGTGTGGGGTCAGCGTCCGGCTTCCTTTTGTGTTTCTTCGTGGAGAGGTGTGCGGTGTTAAGAGGCGTGTCGTACGATGTGCTGACGCGGCGAAGGCTGTGCCGTGGCAACTTCACCTGGTTGGCACGTTGTGCATGCGCGCCTGCTCGTGGCGGCGCACGCTGGGAACAAAGAGCGCGTGCCACCAGTAGCCACCTCCATGAAGGCAATGCTCAACAGCGATTGGACTTTGTTGTGACCCTCTGAGTAGAGGCGATGCCAGCTTCGCGTTGCACGCGCCCAGTATTCTATGAAGGATACTGTACATCAGTGGCAGAGTCAAGGGAGATTAAATCATGTTTCGTTGCTTGACGCTTTGAGACAGTGCTCCGCAACACCAGTGCTCGGCTGTTGCCAGGGATGATGTGTGTGCGTCAGATGTAATGAGTGATGCGGCAGGCCATCGACGATCAGAAGCAAAGGCGCATTGCCAGCAGAATCAGCGCCATCTTTGAGGGGTGAATGCTGGCGATACTCTGCACGCAGGCCATCATGCAAGTAACCCTGACCATGCGGAATGTCAGCAATATACGGCTGGTGCTGCCAGCAGCAGGCAGGGACAGAGCTTGATGTTGCTCTTTGCAGCAGGTTTGGATGACGCGTGAGCAGACTTTACGACGCCAGCCAAAGAAGGCATGGCGGAATGGCGGGCGGCACGCAAGCGGTTTTGACCGATGGCGGCGGCGTGTGCCCGCGAGACGACCGGACTTGAAATACGGCAGCGACAGTACACTCACGAACGCTACAGTACTACCATGCCCTTGTCAATGCGCGACACAAGCAGCGCGGTACGTTGGCCATCGCCGCGGAGCACCGATGCTGTACGGCGACATGCCGGATGACGCCGCTCGCGAGCGCCGCAGTGCAATCATGAAGCTGTCTATACGCAACACGAGCGGCGCTGCGCTGGCCATCGCTACTGAGCACTGACGCACGCACCGATGCTGTACGGCGACATGTCGGACGACGCCTCCGGGTCGTCGCAGTGGTTGTTGGTGAAGTCCGTGCCCACGCTCAGCAACGCGCCGCCGCGCACGGCGACGGC
Organism: Tribonema minus; assembly: GCA_017506865.1. Classification (NCBI taxonomy): domain Eukaryota; class Xanthophyceae; order Tribonematales; family Tribonemataceae; genus Tribonema; species Tribonema minus. The sequence goes on from JAFCMP010000172.1 coordinate 94,363, forward strand.
GCCGCCGTCACGCGCCGCCGTGTTGTTGGTGAGCGCGCACGCGGCGAGCTCGACGCGGCCGCGTGACGCGATCGCGCCGCCGCGCGCCGCCGCCCTGCCGTTGCTGAGCGTCGCGCGTGTGAGCAGCAGCGTGCTGCCGGCGTCGGCGAAGATGATGCCGCCCTCGCCGTCCGCGGAGGCGTTGGCATCGGCGGCGGCGGCGGCGCCTTTGGCTGCTGCGGCTTCGCCTGACAGCAAGCGCAGGGTTTCGGAGTGTGTGTCTGGCGCACCTTCATCGCATCATCAGAGGCTTGTAGTAATGGCGGGCATGCAGATGAGCATGGCGCCTGTGCTTGTGCGTTTGTGCGTCACAAGTGACGGCAGTGGACTGCCGTCAAGATGAAGAGCTGGGGTACTTTTTTCTTGCAGTGCTATCAGACACACACACTCATGCTGGTAGGCGCGGTAGGTGGCATTGCTCAGGTGGAAGTTGTTTGCCACTGCAACAGCATCCTGTGAAGCATAGAAAGTTTGCCACGGAGGCAGCTGCGCAGCATGCACACCTGCAGTGCCGTCGGTGAGGTCGATTCCCTGGATCGTGAGAGTAGATCCACGAGACACTTCGAAGACTCTGCCAGTTCCACCGCCGCTGATGCTTGCAGGTCCTTTGCCACTCATGGATACTTTGGTATCCGCTCCAATTACGACAGGCGCCTTTAACACCAGAGCACCACTGACCACCACATTCACCTGCCCTCCGGAGCACTTGGAGAGCGCGGAGGCAAGCGCCTGTAATTCAGCGTCTGTGTTGATGACAGGCGGCTGGAAGGGCCGGCAAGGGGGCTTTGCTGCAGCAGCCCAGCTCAGCATGCAACATGCAAGCCATGCTGCCCGCATAGCCGTAATCGACGGCACTATGACTTGCGCGAGAAAGCGAGGTTCGGATTCAAAAGAAAATTCTCACACCAACAATTAAGCCGAGGTTAGCTAGGGTTAGGGCTAGACTGGTGCTGCATCACTTACATGGACTGTATACGTAGTACGTAACAAAGGCAGTGTGTCGTTTGTTGTTGTTGAGGCTGTTGTCGATTTTGTGCAGAACAAACAGCCATGTGGGACAGGCCAAAACCTACGCCACATGTTGAGGCGAACCCATACCATGTACTTTTTATTAATTCTCGCTCAGGGCGCGAAAAAGCCCAGATGATTGGCATCTAGCTGTAAGGAATCTACATGTCGTATGACAGTCTGAAAGTGTCGCCACGACAACCACTCAAACGCCGCCGCCGCCAAATGGCATCTCGGGGTCCTCCCCTACGTCCTCCTCCATGTGCCCCCCCCCCTGGATTCTGCCATGTGTGTCATGACACGGCCAGAGTACGCCATGTGGAGCGCTGCCGACAGTGCCGAGCGTAAGCGCGCCAGGGCGATGCCCTTGAGAGCTTTAGGGCGCGCTCCTCCGGGCACTGACATCCTGCTGGCATACTCCGTCGCCACAGCCTCCAGCAGCTTCCGCCCCTGCTCCCCGATGCTGCCAAATGACCCTATTGCCAAAGTGGCAAGTTTGTAGCAATTCTGATCATAATGACCAAAATAGTGGGTAGTCTTGGCGGCCTCTTGGTCGCGGCAATCGCTCGGGGTCTGCTGCAGTCTTCGCCGCCCGCGACGCCACCTGTGCCTCGAAGCAGGTAACGTCCACCATGAGCGGTAGGTGGCGTGTCGGGTCGTCGTAGCCGGTCACCGGGAAGGAGTCGGCAGGCAGCACGATGTCCATCCTGCGACTCCCCGGCGGCCCGGCGGATCCCAGAAATGGCGTGTAGTCCTCGTCCACCAGTCCCGTTTTGAGGTATTGCCGCAGGATGCGCTGCGTGGCCCTCTTGACGCTATTGTGGACGATGGTGTCGTGCGCCTTGACGCGTGGCGCTTGACGCAGCCGTGCATGCAGGGTGCCGCCCGGCGACTTCCCGCACAGCTTGCAGCCTGCCGTCTGCTCCTCTACTCCGATGGCGCGTTTGACGGCCAGCTGCCAGGATAGGCCATCGAACGAAGCCGTTGTAGAATACATGGGCTCGTTGAGGAATGCCATGCCGATCGAGTGCATGTGGCGCTGCGACCGGAATCGAGCAAGTGCTTGCGTGCGTTGCGTGCCCTGCGGCAGCTGTTGCAGGTCCGCCTCCACCTTATCTGCAAGCTCAGTAGCGACGGCATCTGCAAGCGCACTCTGATTGGGGCGCTTCAGGCTACACTGCAACTGCAGAGCACTGGCGTCAAGTACGCAAGCAGCATCCGCACCAGTGCCACCACCTGCTGTCGGCCGCAGCGGCGGCTGCTGCGTAGGTGGTTGCTGCTGCAGTGGCGTTAGCGCTGGTGGCAGTATATGTTCCAGCTTGTCACCTGTTGCTGCACGTAGAGATGCGGCAGCTGTGGCGATCGTCCGCATGAGGGGCAGGCGCGCCATCTCTGCTGCTGCTGCGCCTTGTAGCATTGCTGGTGTGGAACGCGCAGCGCCTGCATTGACGGCTGCCGCTGCTGCGTGCGCTGGTGCTGCAGCTGCGCCGCCTGCCGTTGCTGCTGCTGCCAGTGGTGTTGCTGCTGCCGCAGGTGTTGGTGCAGCACCTGCCGCATTGGCCGCTGCCACCGCCATTGCCGCTTTCGCAGCCGGCACGGTTGCGGCGCCGCCTGCCGACGCTGCTCCTGTTGCAGGTGCTGCAGCAGCCCTTAGGCTAGTAGGGCCAGGAGCAGCTGTGTTGCCTATGCCCGCAGCCGCTGCTGTTGATGCTGCAGTCAGTGATGCCGCCGAGGCCACCCATACCATGTACTTATTGAATATTTCTGCTTAGAGCTTGCGCGTGCTGTCAGCTACTTAAAGCATCCATGGAGGCCAAACGCAAGCCTTTTGTGCGCAAGTTGATGCTGTAGTTGGGCCATCTGACCAAAAGTGCAGTACTACCAACTGGACGAGAATGAGGCAGGTGTTGCATGCGCATGCAGCCAGGATACTTACACGAATATTGCAGCATGCTGACGTTGAAACTGATCCTTGCCTAGGGCACAACACCAATGCCTACATCAGCAGGCACAACTCCATTGCCGCAGTGCTGCTGCACATGCAGAGATGCTTCATGCAGTGTTTTTTAAAGGACAGAATACAACAAAGAATGCCTGACCGGAGAGTCACCCCATGCAGATGAGCATCACCATCACGACATCAGTGCCTACGCACCCGGCATGCAGTTGTGGGCCTGCATGAGCAATGCACATACTGCAGTCACGCAACCATACATACTTCAAGAAGTGTGAAGTGTTGAATTCCAGGGGCAGCTGCAGCTCACAAGTACAGGCAAACGCACAGCGAGCTCTTGTGTGAAGCAAGGTGTAATGTGTAATGCATTGCGAACGATGCACTCAGCACGGACTCACACATCCCGCACGGAGTCATCCAATGGTAACAGGCCCGCATGGCTGCTGGCAGCTCGCTGACCATGATGCAATCCTGTCAATTCTGTGAGGCTTCGCCGCGCGAAAGCGCTGGCAGCAGCCTCCGACGCTCTGGTAACAATCCCCATGAAGGGCTCTCATGGCACACGTGCAGTTTCCGCAAGGGGGGGCGGCACAAACGGCGTTTCAATACACCACAGTGGACTGGGATGACGGCTCAGGCGCTGCACGTGACCAGCGCTGCTGCACGCACAAGCCTGCCTACTGACTGCGGCATGCGGCGCAATGCGACGCCTACACATTCGTACTTCAAAGTACATACACTGCTTGCTTCTGTCGCGCGCACGCATCACCCCTGCCCCGCTTCGGACCCAGCCTCCTCCGGCTCGGTCGGGCGCGCCGGAGCCCTAGCCCTAGCCCTAGAAGGGCAGGTCGGGGCCCACGCAAGTGCCCCCCAGCGGTACGCCGGGCTCACGCCTCTCGCATCTGTGTCACCATCGCCGTCATCGTCATCGTCATCATCGTCATCGGCGGCGCCGAGCGCTGCGGTCAGGAAGTCCTCGTACGCGCGGTGGCTGGCAAAGGGGCGCGCGCCGAGGACGGCCACGAGGTCGTCGTGCGTGGCGGTCTCGCTGCGCAGCAGCAGCTCCGCGAGCGCGCCGACGCGGTCGCTGCGGCGCGCGGCGCGTGGGGGTTTGGAGGGGGGGTCGAGGAGCATGCATTTTGTTGGTTAGGTGATGGCGAATCTTGTGGTGCCCCCCAATGCAACATTTGTTGGTCAGGTGATGGTGACAGTTGGAGTGGGGGTCGGTGAGCGCACAATTTGTTGGTCAGGTGATGGTGACCGTTGTTGAGGGGGTCGGTGAGCGTGCAATGTCTTGGTCAGGTGATGGTGAATGCGTGATCACCGTACATAGCACGATGTCTCAGACGTGGAGAGCGGACTTGAGGTTTGTGCGCGTGGCGCATGTCACGGGCACATGCGCAGTGGTGCGCATGTGATGAGCAGACCTCAAGCAGCACCGTGTGCCTCACATTTGGTGGTGGGTGGGTGATAAAGCGTGGCTGGCTTGTGCGGGAAGAAAACGCAACGAATGCACTACAAGTGCTGCATGGTGGTGCTGCGAGTACGTCACTCTCACATCCAGAGTGACACATTCCATTGTGTTTCACGCTGTAAAGCGGCATCGGACTTCATGCAGCGGACGCTTGACAAGCCCCCCAGCGAGACTCGACGCGACTTCAAGAGTCATTTGAAATCACACATGTCGCGCAGATATACTTGCATGCTGCTGGCGTTGACCGGCGTAGGCCGGGTCACTACGTGGCAACGCCACACACTTGCCCTAGTCCACCACAACATGTAAGTCCCCACACGCCATGAAGTCCCGCTACCGCGATACGCTGCAGCAAGAGCGCGGCGGACCGGCACAGCAGCAGCGGCAGCAGTAGCCGTGCGTTCACGCATGTACACGGTCTCTTTCACCACACTGATCGCACTCACTTGTACTCTGTGACGGTGTCGAGGGCGCGCTGGTACGCCTCATCCACCACGCGCTTGACCTCCACGTCGATCAGGTGCGCCGTGTGGTCGCTGTAGTGGCCGCGGCCGCCTGCGCCGTGGCCCGGGTCGAATGCCACCTGGCCCACCTGCGCACGCACACGCACAATTCGTTTCATGGCGCTTTGTTGGTTTGACTGGCGGTTAGGCCAAAACAGTCTGAGCAGATGCTATTACCTGTGCCGACAGGCGCGCAGAAGCGCAGCGATTGTTGGATTTGGAAGGTGATAAGGCTATCACGGAATGAGCAGATGGCGATTCTCGAATGAGGCGATGCTAGGTGTGGTGGACAGTGCGGCAAGTGGAGATGTTGCCGCCTTCTAACAGGCCAATGGTGACTTGCGCCGCGTGATGCTCAAGCAAGCGCGGTGGTGAGAGCCAGCGCACTGCTGGAGGGCTCGGTCATGCGCTGCTGAGCGCTCTTTAGTGTTGAGCCATGGCACAAGAGTATTGTTCTTAGTGTGTTGCGGCCAGTGCTGATTGTGCAAAACAGAGGCTCGGCCGGCCAGCGTGTGCTGATGCACATGTAAACACACATAATCCTACCCCTAACCCTAACCCTAAGTTAAAGTGCCACTCCAATGTTGCATTGCATGTGAGTTGGCACAAACAGGGAACCTGGAATCACAGACATCCAAAGTCAGCGTCACGTCAGCGTGCGCATGCTTCCTGGTGGCGTACTGGCTGCAAATGGGGTGTGTGCACTGAGGCGAACCCACGTCTACCACCAAAGCGCTTACTTCAAGTGCTCACGTCAGTGTGCTTACTTCATGTGCATGAAGTAGTACTTACACGTACATGTACAATCCGAGGTGCAGCAGCAGCGCGCACCTCCTCCTCCACGCCGTGCGCGCGGATCAGTGCCGTGCGCCACCTATATCGAATACAACACCTACAACTGCGCCACTTGAATCGTACACATACCCATGCCTACATTGAATATTTCACCTACAACTGCAGCGCTCACCTCCTCCCCCATACCATGCACGGTGACCATGTCGTACGCCTGGCGCGTGACCTGCGCCAGGTCGTTGCTCGCGCCCGTGGACACCGCGCCGAGGTTCACCTGCTCGCTGGCGCGGCCGGCCAGCGTCGTGGCCAGCACGTCTAGCAGCTGAGCGCGCGTGCGCAGCGCCGATTCACGTGGTAGGTACTGGCTGTAGCCGAGGGCCCCCGAGCTGCGCGGAATGATGGTGACCTGTGGGGGGGGGGGGGGGGGGGGGGGGGGGTGCACAGGGGTTGGGCAGCGTGTCGCAGTGGGCAATGGTCTGCGGCGCGCGTACGATGCCAGCCACGGCAGCGCTTGCCGTGAGACGCATGGATAGTGGCAAGTGCAGCGCTGCACGCGCGGTAGGTACTGGCTGCAGTCGAGGGCCCCCGAGCTGCGCGGTATGATGGTGACCTGGGGGGCCGGGCGTTACAGTTACGGTATGATGATCAGAGAACGCCAGCGTTGGTGACAGACGCAGCGGGCGACGGACGGTCTGCGGCGCGAGTACGATGCCAGTCACGGCAGTGCTCGGCATTCAATGCGGAGCGCGCGCAGCGGCAGGCACTGGCTGTAGCCGAGGGCCCGCGAGCTGCACGGTATGATGGTGACCTGGGGGGGGGGGGGGGGGGGGAGGTGCATGGGGGTTGGGCAGCTCTTTAGCCCTTGGGGGCTGTTGCAGCGGGCAACGGTGTGCGGTGCCCGTGCGATGTCAGCTACGGCAGCGCTCGCCATGAGACGCATGATGGTGGTGTGTGCAGCGCCGCCTCGCGCGGCGGTATCTGGCTGTGGCTCAGCGCGCGCCCGCGCTGCGCGGAATGATGGTGGGAGCGGCAGTCAAGACTGGGAGCCGTCCGTTCTTGGAGCAGTTGCAACGGGCAACACATGATTTTTTTCAAGCGATACGACAGCCACATCAGCGTGCAGCATGTCCGCGAGCTGCGTGAGAGTGACCAGCGCCGAAAGCGACCAAAAAGTGGCAGAACGCTTCCAAGGTGCGGGGAATGACGATTGCCTGGAACATTGAGGCTTTGTTGAGCAGTCTGGGGGGAGTGAGGGCCCCTTACGCTTAGCCCTAACCCTAACCCTAAGCCAGTGCTGCTTGGCTGAATGCTTCGATGCCAAAACGCAAGAGGGATGTGCCTTTAGAGTCAACCACTTGCGTATGCACTTCTGGCCGCCAGTGCATTCACCGTCGCCACATGCTGAGCGCAGAAATGCTGAACCGTGGGGTGCGGCCTTACAGCCTAAGATGCGTTGCCTGCACATGCCCGCAGCCACACCCGCAGCGTCGCGTGCAAACTCACCGCGTGCAGCCATACACAATTGCTATGCGCAGCGCGTGTGTGCCGCCTTGTTGGCGCACCGCCCCTCTGGCTCATCCCCCGCGCAGCGCTCGGAGACAGCATGCCTAACCCTAACCCTAACCCTAGCTCTTGCTGAGCAGCTGCACCACAGCGCACCGGATGCGCAAGGTGTGCACGTAATGCCGCCTGTGTCGAGTGACTGTCGGGGCGGCGGCCGCGAATGCGGCGCTGCACCGCATTATTGGAGTCCAGTGCTCAGCAAGGGGCGTATCACCCAGAAAAACGCATATACTCAAGTACAACGTCGAGTTGTGCGCAAGAGGCGTATCACTCCGAAAAACGCATGCATACTTCAAGTACAACTTCAAGTGGTGCGTCACCTTGACCAGCGGGTGTGCGTGCTCCAGGAACCAGCCCGCGACGGCGTGCCCAGCCTCGTGAAAGGCGACCACGCGTCGCTCCTCTGGAGTGATGACCTGCGGCCACCACCATTCACAGTTAGAGTCAGAATTACAGTCAGAGTCAGAGTAAGCGCCTGGCGGGGTGGGTACCGTCAGTTTCATTCTGGGTTCAGACCTAAGCCAGCACTTGTACATTGGTGTGCACACGTGCTTCAGTATGATGGGCGAAAACACCTCTGTCCTCTAATGTGATGTCGTGCAGCAAAACAGTGGTAATAGCAGGGATGAGTGTTTGGAGACGCAGTGATGAGGGTACATAGAACTAGAGAGTAGGTCAGCTTCACCAGACTTGCAGAGTGTACTTAGCAGGTAACCATGTAGCACAAGAAAGCACCCCCCTCCTTAAGGAATCGGCAGGTAACCGTGTGGCATAAGTTTGCAATACACAGACGTTCTAGGCAGGCCAGCACGGGCGCGCTGCGTATTACATGGTCACCCGCGACAGTGACAGTGTCATGGAAGCCAGCGATCCCACACCGTTAAGCACGGTCAGGCCCGTAGCTGGCTGCTGATACGGTGGTAGGCTAATATGCTTTCAAATTGTTGCCGTCATATCATGCGTGTTCCTTCTGCAGGCCGCCCATGAACCCTGGCAGCGGCGTGCTCAACCGACGCACGCCGACGGCAGACCCGCCTATGTGCGCGCTTGAGCGCATGATTAGATGATACCCCATCCCCTGCCTCGAGCATGCACCAAATAGACGAAGGATGCCTACCCGTCCGCTCTCAAGAAGACGACGACCCTGCCGGCATGTGCTGCGAATGCTGACCCAGCCTTTCAATGCCTATGCTACCTACCCATTCTGGAGCAAACAGTACAAACAAGCACGCGGTACCGCCAATGACCCTGGCTGCGGCGCGCGCAACACGCCGTTGCGCATGCTGGTAAGCCGTTCAAATCTGATGCTACCTACCCTTTATTTAAGCTCACTGTACAAGCAGTCACGCGATACCTGCCCTGCCGGCTCCCACAGCCGCTAGTGGCCCTGTCTGCGGCGCTCCCAAGCACGCCACTGTGTGTGCACTCATGCGTAGTTCAAATCTGACTACGCCCTACCCTTCTTCAAGCAAACGGCATCGCAGAACAAAGAGGCGACGCCTACACTCTCAAGGCCGCCAATGACCATCTCGGTAACGCGTTCGAAGCACGCCACTGCGTGCGCACTCATGCGTAGTTCAAATTTGAACACACCCTCGCAGGCGACACCTACCGTACCTTGCCGCTCCCGAGGCCGCCAATGTCTCTGTCCGCAGCGCGCTCAACGCACGCCAACTGCGTGTCGTACTCAAGTGCATTCCAAATCTGGACATGCCCCGCCCTTCCTCAAGCAAACGGCATCGCAGAACAAAGCAGGCGATGCCTATCGTACCTTGCCGCTTTCCAGGCCGCCAATGACTCTGTCAGCAGCGCGTTCGAAGCACGCCACTGCGTGTGCACCCATGCACAGTTCAAACATGAGTACGCCCTACCCTTCCTTCCCTAGAACATCGCAGGCGATGCCTACCGTACCTTGCCGCTTTCCAGGCCGCCAATGACCCTATCTGCGGCGCGTTCGAAGCAGCCTATGTCAACGGCGCTCAGCCCGCTGCGCGCCGCGACGATGGCCGCCTCGTTGACGACGTTGACAATGTCGGCGCCGGAGAAGCCGGGGGTAAGGCCTGCGAGGCGTGTGCTGTAGGCGCGCGCGCGCTTGGCCAGCTTCAGCTTCTTCAGGTGGACCTCGAAGATCTGCGGCACGGCGGGGCGGGGGGGGGGGGGGGAGGCACGTCATCGCATATTGGGCTTGGCGGAGGGGGGATCGAGTGCTGGACGTCGGAGATCCAAAGTCGGACGCTCAGACGGCGCGTGCACAGGACGGGAATGCCAGTAGGCGCAGCCTGCCAGGCAAGCGCTGCGGTCAGTGGCGCGCCGCTGCGGCTTGCGGCTCCGCCAGCACACATCGGAAGTGCGTGTGCGTGCAAGGAAGGGGGCGCAGCAGCGCAAAGGACGGGAGCGCTTTACTGCAGCAGCCACAGCTGCGAGGAGCAGCAAGCTCTGGGCGTGCGCCGCAGCCTGCCGATGCTACGTTTTGATGCGGTCATGCCAGGGCTGCTGTGCCATCTTCACGTGTGAGACTTGGCAACGCTGGAACAAGCGTGCGCTGAATGAATAGGCTCATTTTGAGGTGCCCAAACGCACAGTAAGTGGTGCCCAGCCCTGACGCTATGGTATGAGCATCGGCAGCAGGTTGGTTGAGACTATGGTCATTGGCGTCAGGTTGAGTCGTGCTGCAGCGCACAAACACGCGCCTTGGCAGCCCTTTGCAGCGGGCAGGTCCAGTGCAAAGTACCGGTGACGCTGGCGCGAAGCGCTAGCCCCGCAGTGCCTGCACTGCCGTCAGTGCTGAATGAACAACACTCGAAGCCACTTGCAACATCGCCCGTCAAAGGCACGCTCTAAGCGCCTGACCACCAGCTGCTGCTGCGCAGCCCACGCTAGCCCGATTTTACTCCTACTGCTAGCGGACCTCAGTGTCGCGCGGCCCGATGCAACTTGCTGGAGCTGGCGCCATCGCTCGGCCGTATGCACTGCAGGACGCTTCCACAGATGACATAATCCTAACCCTAATGACAGGCCCACAAGCGAATGAGCCAGCAAGTGCTGTGCAGCAACCCTAACCCCTAAGCTCGCCCTAACCTTGACCTAGCCCTAACCCCGCATGACAGATTCAGGCAACGTGCGCGGTGCAGATGCAGCGGCCCTTAACTCTAACCCTAGCCCTAGGCTAAAACTCGCCTGCTTGCGCCCCTTGATGTCAGGCAGGTCGAGCACACATGTGGCGGTCAAAGCGCCCGGGGCGCAGTAGCGCGGTGTCGAGGATGTCGACGCGGTTGGTGCTGGCCAGCACGACGACGCTGGTGCTCTTGTTGAAGCCGTCCATCTCCACCAGCAGCTGGTTCAGGGTGTTCTCGCCCTGCGGCACGGCCAGGCGGCGCCGTGGGAGTATGAGCCGCGGCGTCAAACATTGAGCACATGCGATCGAAGGAAGGTTTAGGGATGCTGGACGAAGAGAAGGCTGGGTTGGGGTTAGGGTTAGGGGACAGTGCGCTTCAGCCTCGCGCAGCAGCTGTGCCACTGCCGCATCGATCTCGTCGGTGCGGTCGATGCGCGGCGCGTCAACACCATTAACTTCAACATCAACATCTGCCGCACCTCTCTTCTCCTGCCAGCATCCGCCCCAGCGTAATGTACACGACGGCACGGAGCGGCAGCAACTAATTTCAAGTTCAACTTCAACAGATGACGCACCTCCCCCTCCGTCCGCATCGACTGCGTCACCGTACACGACGGCGCGGCGCCCGTGTCAGCAACCAACTCCAAACCCATCTTCGAAATACGACGCACCTCCCCCTCCGTGCGGCGGTGCCCGACCGCATCAATTTCGTAAACGCACACGACGGTGGGGCGCGCATCCGCAACCAACTTCAGATTCAACTTCAACACATGACGCACCTCCCCCTCCGTGCCGCGGTGCCCCACTGCGTCGATCTCGTCGATGTAGACGATGCCACGGCGCGTCCACGACCAACTTCATGTTCAACTTCAAGACATGACGCACCTCCCCCTCCGTCCGACTGTGCCCTAGCGGGTCCGTTGCCGAACGCACACGACGGCGCGGCACGTGCATTGGCAACCAACTTCACGTTTAACCTCAACACACGACGCACCTCCCCCTCCGTCCGGCGGTGCCCGACGGCGTCGATCTCGTCAATGTAGACGATGCACGGCGCGTCCGCGCGCGCCTGGCAAAGAGGTTACGCACGCGGTCCGCGTCTTTGATTATGCTTTCTTGCAATCGATGAGTTTGCATTGTATGCCGGTGGTTCTGAACTGATGCTGCGACTAGCGCTCCGTTCCGTTCAGCACAGCCGATGACACGCGGTGCTTGCAGGGTGCTGTCGGTACCTGTGTGTGCGCACAGTATTGCAACGTTGACCACCGCAGAAGGGTGGAGCATCTTGATATTATCTCATGCTGTTCGTACTTGCAGCACATGATTGCAACCTTAATGGCCGATGTGAGTGTGATATTCGGAGCAATCATGAAGCCTTTTGAATCAACTTGTATGAGAGTCGACGTTTTAGCGAGTATCACAAAGTTCAAAGTTGAAGTTTTGTGAATTTTGAAGGTGTGAGGCAGCCTGTGAACGACACCTTTTGCTCACGGGCATGCCTCCGTACCATCCCGAAAGCATGTCGAATAGCGGCAGTAGCACTCACAGCCGCGGAGGCCTGGCGGAAGAGCTGGCAGAGCCAGTGGATGTAGATGCCGAGGCTTACAGGCTCGGCATGCGGCACAACTCGGAGTCTGGCTCTGCCATACTGGAAATCAGAGAGTGGATTGATGATGCTGGTGCAGAAATCAAGTCCGAAATAGTGGATCTAGGAAGATCCTGAAGGCTTCTCCTGCTGCCGCCAAGAAGTTGTACGGCGATGACTCTGAGGCAGCCATCGGCGAGCCGACAGGCAGCGCTGCTGCTGATGTCGCAGCGCCACAGGTCGGAGAACCTGCGGCAGGCGCAGGCGCACCGGAAGACTCGACACACGCACGGCGGCAGCCACCGCTTGATGCCGATGGCGAGGCTGCTCTGACCGCCCGCCTGGAGGAGCTGGAGCGGCTGGAGGCTGATCAGGAGGCAGAAGAGAGCGAGTATAAAGCCAAAGGCATCGTTGGCAAGGGCTGGGGAAAAGGCTTCTTTGGCGCAGGCAGTCAGAAGACCAAGAAGCGCCCGCCGCAGCAACAGCAGCAGCAGCCGATGCCGGCCCCTCAGCAGCAGCCAATAGAGGATGCTGGCGCCGCTGCCGCTATCTTCAGAGAGCGGATCAGTGACGGGGACCACACGCCATCGCAAGATGATGCGAATGACGCGATAAATCCAGCAGCAGTGCTAGCAGGGGCAGCGGCAGCAGCAGCGGCAGCGGTAACGGCAGCAGCGGCGGCGGCACCAACGGCAGCAGCATCAGCAAGCGAGCCAGCAGCGCCAGATGCGCCCTTCACTGCACCATCAGCCGCGTCCGCTAAAGCACATGACCAGCAGTCGTCTCCTGCGCCCGCAGCAGAAGCCAGCACTGCTGCCACTGCCAACACTGCCGCTGGGAGCAGCAACACCCTTGCTGGCCCTGCACCGGCGTCACAACAGGCGCTGTTAAAAACAGCGGTGCCAGCAAAAGCAGTTTCCAGTGGCTGGAACAAGGGCTTCCTGCAGGGGTCCAGACGGAAAAACAAACGGGCCGCGCAGCCCGTGGCTCCCCCACACCCTCTGCTTCCGCACAGCCACAGGAGACTGCGGCTTCAGAGCCTGCTGCGCCGCCAGCATCCGCTGCAGCAGCAGCGCACACAGCAGATTCTGCTGCGGACGCGCCGCCGCCGCCGCCAGCGCGCGCCGCGCACGGCGGCCGCGAGCGCAAGTCCGTGAGCTTCGACCCCGTCGTGCGCGAGCGCGAGATACCGGCGCGCGCGCCGCGGCCGCAGTCGGACGCCGTCAACGACATGCTGCGCATGTTCTCGGAGGCGGTGGCGGAGACGGCGGAGCCGCTGCTGGAGGAGACGGAGCTGCCGCCGGACGTGGCGTCGCCGTTCGGCGGCATGGACGCAGCGGCGCTCAGGGCGTTCCGCGACAGGGTGTACGAGAGCGGGGAGGGGGGGTGGCGGGGCCAACGGAGGGGGGCGCGGGGGGAGGGGGGCTGGGGGCGGGGGCAGGGGCAGGTGAGGGAAGTGTGGCATTGGCGGAGCAGCAGGCTGGTGGTGTCGCGCAGCCGATGCAGCGGCAGCAGCAGCAGCAGCAGTTGCAGCAGCAGCAGCAGCAGCCGCAGGCGGCGCCGCGCATGTCCAAGTTCAAGTTGCGGCGGCTTGGCCTGGACCCGGATGCTGCCGTGTGAGGTTGCGATGCGCAGGGAGTAAATTGTTGCTGCGCGAGCTGCAGTGCTGGCGTCACAGCGCGCAGTCATGCCAAGCGTGCAGTCATGCCAAATAAGTGCTCTAAGAGCTCTTTGACAAGCTGCGGCGGCGTGGCTGCCCCACCACCACGTGATGCTGGCGGCAGCAGTAAACATTGTGCCAGAGAGCACAGGGGGCGATGCTATGTGATCCGCACAGACTTGCATGTACGTATGCAGATGTCACTACGAGCACTGCCTCATTTGGCGGTGCTGCATCACCGATATGTGCAGCTGTCCTATGCCGGGCGGTTGCCATGAGATGCTCAACGGCGCCAAGTTCTGGGCGGCATCAGTTCTCAGCAACTGCTGTGGCACAGCAGCACTTGTGACTTTCACCATCACAATCAAACAGCAACGATGTCGGACGTGCTCACAAGCCAGCAAAGAGCTGTCAGTTACCTCCATGGTACATATCCCGCTGCTGCGCCGCAAGAGTATGCCACAGGCAGCCATACGCCTCAAAAGACGGGCAGTAGAATCACAACGTGGCGTTCAATCACATGGTACAGTTTTGCACTCAGTGATGGTGTTTGTGCCTCCTATGCCTCTCCTGTGCTTCTGTTGATTGCTTGTGCTGATTTTGTTCATACTTCGCCTCAATGCCCGGTAATTGAGGTTGTCAGTTTCTTCAAGTAGACCCTGCTTGAGCCATGTGTGCAGCAGTCATGCAAGTGCATCGAAGCAGTGCTTCCAGGGTCAGGCATGCACGATCCTTATGCAGGCTTGCGGTCCCTGTGTGTGCTTCGCCGCTTACTACACAGCATTCGTCATGCGGCACGGGTACAGCAATTGGCATCTTGTTTAGGCGTTGTGTAGGTTGTTTACGTGTCGTGCGTGTTGGCCAAGCACGTGTACGGAGAAATGCAAAGCAAAGTCTGCACAAGGTACGCGACAGAGTCATAACGGTATTCAAGGATTGTCAATCCATCCAGGACTTGAAACGCCAACATACTGCAGTACCATTGAAGTGCAGCGCGCGCGTTGCCTCGAATGTGCGTGCTTGATTGCGATGCCTAGAAAAATATCACGCCTCAGTCGCAGTATGAGGCATTCTGGCCCCAGGACTTGCAGGTAGATGTTGCAGTTGCACCACTGCCGTGAAGGTGACGACGTAGATGCACCGCCATTGCGAACGTGGCATGCATGCCATGTTTGACGGAAGCATTCGTTCATAGACTACCCCGTGTAATGAGGGGAGGGGAATGTTGGCATGCGCAGGAATTCCTAGACCCCTCTGTCGCCTCAGAAGCAGTATGAGGCCTCGGTGAATTTGAAGTTGCAGTTGCACCACCATCGTGAACTTCTAGACTTCATTCGCTGAGCTTGTTCCCCTCTTGCTGTGCACCCGTCCGCGCACTGAAGCGCTTCAATGTGTTTTAATGAAACATGTTGTGGGAGCTTTGTGCGTAGACTGCGTACCTCTTGTACTGCACTTACTGGTACTGAGGGGAAGAGAACTCTTCAGAGTGTGGCTAACTGCAGCTGGGGACAGCAAAGCGTTTGTGATGCAGCACAAAGTGACAACAAGTTCTTTCTAGATTATGCAGCACATTGGTCACTTCCGCTTGAGAGACATATACTGAAGTACCTGCGTGCATGAAAATTACATGCATCATTTGGGTTTGCAGAGTCTTGATTGAAGACATGCAAGCACACGCACGGCATCAATTTGCCTGGCCTGATTGTGGAATTGCATTGCTTGTGCCACATTGATGGCAGTGGTGATTGAAGACATGCAAGCACACGCACGGCATCAATTTGCCTGGCCTGATTGTGGGATTGCATCGTTTGTGCCACATTGATGGCAGTGGTGCTGCTGGCGCGCATCGTCTGCCCTGTTTTGTGACAGCCCAGCCAACGGGTAGCTGCCATTTGCTGCATATGTCGGCGTGCAGCTGTCACCATGACGACATTGAGCAGCAGCGGTCAGCTGACCATTGCTTAGTGTCATCAGCTGCTGTTCATAATTTGGCACAGCTTCGGTTGCACTTGACCCTGCATGCACCAATGCACTTCTCGTCCGGCAGTCCAGCGTCCATGGCAATGCTCGAATGAGACTAGACGGCAGAGCGCACGTTGCTGAGCACTGTTGCTACTGCTGTCGCTGCCGCTGCCCAGGTCAAGCACCGTGTCACGCATCATGGCCCTGGCGATGCTTTACTGCCCTGACTGACAGTGTCTGATGCGCCAGGTTGCAGAGTTGAATGGTTGACTTTGGCTGAAAAAGTTGACTGCAGAACCCTGCACGGCAGCCCTGCTGTGGACAGCAGCAGCAGAATCAGTGCTCAGTGCTAGCTTGCCCATCCCCGCATTGTTGTTCCTGTATGACAGGAGCTGGACTCTCATGTGGCGAGAGCCGAGCAAAGCCCTTCAGGCATGTGGGTGCGTCTAGAGGAAGCTGGACTCTCGTTCGTAGGGTGCCGAACAAAGCGCGTCGGGCGTAAGCGCACGCCAACGAGAGATGGCGGCCTGCCTCGCGCCTCTGCGCGCTGAACCGCGACCGCTGCTGCTGACTCCGCCGCCGCTGCTCGCATGGCCACGTGGCATGCACGCACGACGCCTCCGCCAATGTCCGCATGCGCACACGCGCACTCAAGGGCAAAGATACGCAACCACATGCCGCAGCGCATGCGCGACGACGAACTGCTCACGAGGCTGCGGCATCGCAGCCGCTTGTTGCCGTCGCTGCCGCCGCCGCTGCTGCCGCTGCCGCGCGCGCTGCCTCGAGGCGCGCGTGCTCCGCGCCGATGTCTATCGCCGTGCGCGCTGCCTCCAGGCGCACAATGAGCAACCACATGCCGCAGCGCATGCGCGCGACGACGCACTCCTCACACGGCGGCGGCGGCGGCGTCGCGGCCACTCGCCGCCGCCGCCGCCGCTGCCGCCGCGCGCGCCGCCTCCAGGCGC
The DNA here is from genome assembly GCA_017506865.1 of Tribonema minus. NCBI lineage: Eukaryota > Xanthophyceae > Tribonematales > Tribonemataceae > Tribonema > Tribonema minus. The sequence goes on from JAFCMP010000172.1 coordinate 110,983, forward strand.
GTGTGCTCCGCGCCGATGTCTATCGCCGTGCGCAGCCCGCGCAGCACGCCCGCCGCCTCGAGCTCCTCGTACTGGCGCACGATGCGCAGGACGCGCTCCGCGGGGAAGGGGCGCGCGCCGACGAGGAACTGCGGCAGCAGCGCCGCGCGCTCGCGCCACGCGGGGACGTTGCCGCGCTCGCCGACGTGCGCGTACGAGAGCGCGGCGAGCTCCGTGCGCGACCTGCGGCGAGTGAGGGGGGGGGGGGGAAGCATACTTCAAGTAGTGAACATGAGCAACCACAATAATCAGTGTATTATGCACTGCAACATCGACACCGGAATCTGCTAGTATTACACCCTATTAAACCTTTTTAAAAAGAAATAATGCTGGATTAGAAGTATTATGTTAGGGGGGGGGCGCATGAAGGAGTGTGTGGTGATGCTCAGGTGACTGTGGCGCGGCGGGCGGCGTCGAGGTTTGAGATGCGGTAGCGTGTGCAGCGTTGCCAGAAGCACGCGGAGTCGTTGCCGCGCTCGCCGACGGGAGACACGCTCTCCCGCGTCATCACGACGCAACAGTCGCATGCGGCGGCCGCTGCCGTGTGCCCAGGTGATGTCAATACAGCGCATCTTGGTATCTGTACGACACTAGTGCCCGAGGTGTTGTCGCACTCGCGTTGTACAGGTACCTACCGAGATGCGTTGTGTATCGACAAACGCCAGCTCCGTACAGCCACCGAGACGCGTCGCATAGACCACACCCGCGCGCGCACACCGCGTGCGCACTGCACCTGTCGTCCGCAATGTGCCCGCGCATGCCCTGCAGCGTCACAACGATCAGCTCTCATGCGTTCAGGCAGTACGTGTACAGCGCACGCAGTCACGCACCGCCTTGCGCCAGATTTCGTGCCGCAGTCGTCGACTCAGCCAACACCCTGTAGATACCGCTCAAACCCCTACCATCATGCAATTTACCCTCCCTTGATCTCACAACGCAGCAGTCGCCGCGGCCTCTGGGCACCTGTCGTCCGCAATGTGCCCGCGCATGCCCTGCAGCGTCACGACGCTCAGCTGCGTCCCTGCGCCCTCCGTCAGCGAGTTCCCCGCCTCCGCGCCGCCGAGATCCAACAGCACCTTGACCATGCGCCGCTCGTCCGCGCGCGCGAGGCGCAGCTCGAAGCGGTGCCACGCGACGCGCAGCGGGTTAACGGCATTGAAGTAGCCGAGGCGCGCGTATGCGCCGCGCGCCGCCGCCGCGCCAAGCGACCCCAATACCGCGTCGAAGTTCTCAAGGTCCCACAGGCGCCCGAAGAGCGCGCATGCGGCGGACGCCTGCAGCGGCGTCTCCTGGAAGCAGTCGACGATCTCCACGGCCTGGGGGGAGGGGGGGGGGGGGGGGGATGAGTGGCTTGTGAGAGTGACTGTTGTGGAGGGGGGTGGGGGTGGGGGTGTGGGGGGGGGGGGGGGGGGGGCAATGAAGGCGGACGCCTGCAGCGGCGTCTACTGGAAGCAGTCGACGATATCCACGGCCTGGGAGGGAGGGGGGGGGTTGAGGGGGGGGGGGGGGGGACAATGAGCGGCATGCATAGGCGACTTGCCTTGAACATCTCCCGGTATATTATTGCTACGTACTTCGAAGTACATGAATACATGAGCCCTGAATTTGCAACACGTGTCAACTGCCAGACTTGAAAGCTCTCTGAGCCCATCCACGTGGCAGTCACCGTTCCCCTATACTGGGCCATCCTCATGGCTGCACAAGATGATTTTCACAAGCTAGCTGTCGCCATACCGCCTGCCGCTGGCCGCCGCTGGTGCACAGGAGGTGCTGTTGCACCAGGGGCAATCCGGCGATCGAAGAAAGTCGTCAGGAGACACGCCACATTTGAAGTTTGTTAGATCCTATGAGAGCCTCCGATATCAGCGCTGCCTTCAGAGAACGCTGCCGACGCTCTTCTTGAACCAACAGAATGAGTTGCGAGGAGAGCAAAGGCGCTGGCACAGCTGCGGAGGAGGTCCCAGCATCGCAGAAACGCCACCATTATGCAGGTGTTCAGGAGGACGCGAGCATGCCTACGCTTGTCCGGTGATGGCGCAGACACGGCTGCTTCCCAAGCCCGCCTGGAGTTTGTGCCGCACTGTGCACCACTCAGCGAGACCAACAGTGCACCTGCTTCTCGACAAGAACTTGCCACTGGCAGCGGCGGCCGAGGCCTTCGTCAGGAAAATCGTCGTCAGCCTGTCGCTGTCCGGGCCTTTCGATGCGGATCCGCTGCTCGCCCTTGCGGCCGCATCAGCACCACCCGGCGCGAGCACCACGGAAAGCTTGGATGCCTTCCTCGGCGACGTCAAGGCCATGACCTTGGATCGTATTGGTGTTGTGCTTACATACGCTCCGCGGTCGCTGCAAGAAGTCTGTATGTACAACTGTGACCCCGATGTCGTGTGCGCGCTGCCGCGCACGCTGACTGGGGCCGCTCTTCGGGGTCTTCAGTCTGATCCACCATCTTCGGGGTCCTCAGCCTGGTCCGGCAATGCCGGCGACGTCACTTCCTCTGCACGGTGCTGCACCACGCCTGCCAGAGCGCGCAGGCTGCGCCTCATCGTTGACGTCGCTGCGTCTCATGGAGTGTTACAGCATCACCAGCCCGCCGGACAGCATCACCAGCCTGCCGGACAGCATTGGCGCATTCACTGCGCTGACGACGCTGGTGCTGCGCAGCTGTATGCAGCTCACGGGCCTGCCAGACAGCATCGGCGGCATGACGCGGCTGACCGCACTGTCGCTTTGTGACTGCTCGCGGCTGACGCGCCTGCCGAACAGCATCGGCGAGCTCACAGCGCTGGCGACATTGGACCTGAGCCAGTGCGCGGCACTCGTTGATGTGCCTGAGACCATCGGCGGCTTGACCGCGCTGACGGCACTTGACTTTACCGCGTGCAGCGCGCTTCAACGCCTGCCAGACAGCATTGGCAGTCTGGCAGCGCTGACAACGCTCGTGCTGTCTGAGTGCGGCAGCCTTGAAGCACTGCCCGACGGCATCGCTCAATTGACGGCGCTTACGGCGCTGGACCTGGCACAGTGCAGCTCTCTGCAAAGCCTGCCAGCCAGCGTTGGGGCCTTGCAGCAGTTGGAGACGCTCGGTTTAGCTTCCATGAATGCCAGAGGGCTGCTGTCCAGCTTCCGCTGCTTCGCGACGCTGACGGCCCTGTGCCTGCACGGCAGTGACTCTGCGCGCTTCTCAGCAGAGTGCATTGGCGCGCTGACGGCACTGCGGTCTCTGAACCTAGGCTGTTCGCAGCTCACGAAGCTGCCAGAGGGCGTCTGCACACTGGCGTCACTGACGGATCTCAGCCTGTGGGGCTGCAATCAGCTAACATGCCTGCCGGATGCCATTTGCGAGCTGCGTGCGCTGACAGCGCTCAACCTGAGCAGCTGCGGAGCGCTGGCGCGGCTGCCCGACAGCATCGGCGGCCTGCACGCGCTGACGGCGCTGAAGCTGTTCGAATGCGACGCACTCGCGGCCTTGCCAGAGTCCATCGGCGGCCTGCGCGCGCTGACGGACTTGGGCCTGCGCAGGTGCGGCGCGCTCACGCGGCTTCCGGACAGCATCACCCGGCTGGCGGCGCTTCAGCATCTTCACCTCAGCGACGGCTCGGTGCTGCGGGGCCTTCCAGGCGTGCTCGTGCGCGTGCCGCACTGCATCGGCATCTACGCAGTCGGGACGGCATGAATCGCTGCGCTTCGGAGCCGGCAAGAGGCCACGGGGGCGCTCCGCGCTTTGCTTAGCAACAGTGTGCCGAATAGAGTCTGACTCTGAGTCATTTGTATGATGCGCCTGCTTGGGCAAGACCATATCTATGACTGAAGATTTGTGCTGCCCATGCTGTGCTTCGCGGGTGATCTTCCTGCAACTGTGGTTTGCATGTTTAGCGCACGTGCCGATGCATCATGTGTTGGCGATGCGCAGCACAGCGGCATCCGCTATGCGTGTCCTGAGAGGTTCCATCATGCTCGTTGCTCAGTCGGTCTTGATCACCAGCATTTCACAGCGAGCGGCAGGCGATTGAAGTGCGTACACCGCCCCCGCCACTTGACTAATGGGTTTGCCTAACGGGGCGCAACTGGTTGCAGAAGCCGGCTCTCTGCTTTCAGTAGAACTTCAACTTCTACATGCACTGTGAGCATGCGAATTGCACAAGCACGAAAGCTGCGTACCTTGCATAACGATTTGGGTTTCCAACACCTTTTGAAACCTTTTGACTGATGTGTGTGCCCAACAGGCGCGACTGATTGCAGAAAGCCGGCTCTTCACCCTGCATCTGGTGGCATGCCTGTGATGGCTTGCAGTATGTATGGCGCTGCACAAGTTGTCAGCATGCTCGCAGCCGCTGATCACTGCTGCCTGTGCATCAGAACAACCCCGTGACTGCCTGCCCTGCACACAGGGTACACCTGGCCTGGCTGAGTGTAGGGAGCGCTTGCTTTCAGTTGAACTTGAACTTCCACATGCGCTGTGAGCACGCGCACAAGCACGAAGCTGCATATCTTGTACAATGTATGGGGTTTTCAACACCTTTTGACACAGGTTCATACATACATTGCCGTTGCCATGTAGTCGCATGCTTTGAAGAAGCACATGTTTGCAACGTCATACTGAAGGCCAGCCGCTTGGCGCATTCATGTACACACAGTACATACTTCAAGCTACACCATAACCCAGCAAGCAGAATGCACACTCTGCTGCAAGGTGCTTCCAGCATTTGCACGCCCCATGTGTGTGCCGTCAGACAGTGCTCAGCGTTTCTTTGCATACCGACACCAACAGGTCTTGATATCACAAAGGGATGCAGGCTGCTGGAGGGTCATGTGGGGTGGCCGTTGCAACAACTTCAAGTTTAACATCCCCCCCACTGCAACAACTTCAATTTTCACATTCCCCCCGGTCTCGCGGACCGAACCTCGTGCGATGACAGACGAGAGAACCTACAGGCGGTCAGCATCATGCATCGTCATCATATGAATTGCTCTGCGCCCACCTGTGTTGTGGTGAATAGGTGCGCGGCAGCGGCAAGCTGCAGCTGCAGCAGCAGCAGGAAGTACGGCGGCCGCGGCTCCGACCGGCGGCGCTGGCGCAGTCCAATGCGCGCCTTGAGCGTCTCAAACTCCTCTTCGGACAGGGGCTGTTCTTCCAGACCTGCGGGATAATGACATGTGATACACAAGCGGGCGCGTCAGCGCTCAGCAACAATGGCGACGCTCTGTGCGCAGGCGGATTGCTCATGCTTGCCAGGAGCTCCGGGTGTGTGCTTTGCTCACGCCTTTACGATGTTTTCGATCACGTTGCGCGGGCATCAGCTGGTGCAGCAGCGCTCAAAACGTCCCACCCAGGCGTGCCGCGCGCGCCGAGCACGCTGGACTTCACATCGTGCATCGCAGTGCATGCCTGCATCGGTGGAATGCTGCCGCGCGTAAGAGAGGCACGCACGCAGCAGCGCTCCACACAATGCAGCAGCGCTCAACGCCACCCCGCCACACGGTGGACACCGAAGTCAAAGTCGAGGCCTAGTCAAAGTCGAGGACGCCTCTTGCGCCGAGCGTGTTTTGAAGCGTTCGCGCTGTACACCTACAGCGGTCCAGACTTTAAGGGGCACAAGTAAGACAGGTGATGCAGCAGCACTCAGATGTCTCACGCGATGCGCGGTGGACACCCAGTCAAAGTCCAGTACGCCGCGCGCGCGCCGAGTGCGTTGAAATGTGAACCACTTGACCTTGCACTGTTTGCACTGTACGCGTACCAAGCCGCGCAGGAGAGGTACCCCCGCAGCCGCGCTCCACACAAAGCAGCAACGCTCAGACGCCTCACCCGGGCGCGCGGTCGACACGTAGTCAAAGTCCAGTACGCCTCTTGCGCCGAGCGAGCACGCAACCGCCTCCGTCAGCGCCACACACATCCAGTGTACAGCATTTCACTACAGCGGTCGATATACCAAGCGCAAGTTTTGAACAACCACGCACACCAACGGTGCACAGGCAGCAACCGCTGCAGCAGCGCTCAGGCGCCTAACCCGGGCGTGCGGTGGGCACCCAGTCAAAGTAGAGGACGCCTCGTGCGCCGAGCGTGTTGAATTGCTCACCTACCTAGGTTTGCAGTGTTTGCACCGTACGCCTACAGCAGTCCAACACCGGGATGGTACCTCCGCAGATTCGCTCCACACAAAGCAGCAGTGCTCAACATGTCTCACCTGGGCGCGCGGTCGAAACGTAGTCAAAGTCCAGTACGCCTCTTGCGCCAAGCGAGCGAGCGACCGCCTCCGTCAGCGCCAACTGCTCCCCGTCCAGGGTCGCATTTCTGAAGTTGGAGCGGTTGCGGTGCTGGCTCGTGTCGGGGGCGTCTGGGGGTGCGCCCTTGCCCATCTCAAGCACCTGAATCGCGACGACCGTGTTGAGGATCGCGCGGTGGTACTTGTTGGAGAGCTGGAGCCGGTAGTGGCCGGTGGGGTTTTTCCTGATGGGGGGGGGGGGGGGGGGGGAGGCAGCGGCTTACGTGTCAGTCGAAGCCTGTTTGTGTGGAGGATGGTGCGGTGGTACTGTACTTGTCGGAGAGCTGGAGGCGGTAGTGGCCGGTGGGATTCTTCCTGAACGGGGGGGGGGGGACGAAGGGGGACGGGGGGGAGGGGGAGGGGGAGGGGAGTGGAGGGGTAGTGCCGCGGCCTTCACAGCCAGTCAAAGCGCCGTTTTGTTGTTGCAGTTGCTGTGGAATCGTCAGGCCGTCTGTTGCTGTGCCCTGCAGATAAGGCAATTCTGTACGCAGCAATTCGTTGGTGTTGCTTCATTGCGCGGTGCAGCTAGGATCAGAACGCAAGCACGCGGAAAACGTAAGCACGCGGTCACAGCAGTGTACTGTGACATATGCAGTCATGTGTAGTACACACCTGGACTGCATGACACGAATGCATCAAGTGGAAGGCGCTCGAATGAACCTGACATCATCGACAGTTGAACTTGAACTTACCAGTTGAACTGTGATGAGGTTGGCCAGGTGGCGTTCAAATGAACCTGACATCAACGACAGTTGAACTTGAACTCACCAGTTGAACTTGAACACCTCGTGCGTGATGAGGTTGGCCAGGTCCCTGCGGCGCGCCGGCTCCACGCACGCGCACATGAAGTCAAACTTGTTCTCCGGGTCCACAATGCAGTTCCACAGCAGCCGCACGCCCTCCAGGGGGGGCACGCCGGCGCCCGACAGGATGTGCAGCATCTGACGTACAGAACAAAATGAGTCGCGTCTTGAATGACAGTGAGCAGCATCAGCGCAAGCACTTCGAGTGCTTGCGCGAGCGCTGAGATTGCAGGCTCCGTCTCCTCAGTATGGATGGCACTCCAAGCGAATGCTCTGAAGGGACTGCCGGTTGTTCAAAGATTTTCAAATGTCAACTGTGTGTGCAACGACGTAAAGCTGTCCTGCTGCACTGGTGCAGTTGCAGTAGGCACGTCACCTCGCGTGCAGCGGCAGCAGTGCTCCGCACCACGACCGTTGCCCTCCAATAGGCTCTCAGGTCTCCGCAGCTGACGATGAGCTCAGGAGCTGATGGCGATGCTCAACGTTTGACACGTCCCCCACTGACAAGCGTCACCGCCGCAATGACCTTCCAAATGCACGGCGCTCCATCAATTGCCCGCAGTCAGCAGAGTTAGGGTTAGGGTTAGGGCCAGCAATGGCCACCACACAACAGCGGATGATGCCATGCGCGCCAGCATGTTCAGTTCACCACAGACCCTCGGCGCGTACGTTCGTGGCGCGTTGGCCACACCAGAGCGTCCCCGCCCTCGCACGCGGCAGCAGACATCTTCGTGACGTCGTAAGCCCTAACCCTAACCCTAACCCTAACCACTGCAGCGGCGTGAACACAGACTAGATGCCTACGCGCCTCCTGCGCCCGAGATGGGCGGCGAGCACATCCGCGGCAAGCGGCGCCAGCAGCGCGTCGCACTCGTGCCCCGTATACCTACGTACCTCCTGCGCCTGAGCCGTGGTGACGAGCATGTCCGCAGCGAGCAGCGCCAGCAGCGCGTCGCGCTTGCCCCGCATACATACCTACGTACCCCCTGCGCCTGAGCCGTGCTACGTACCTCCTGCGCCTGAACCGTGGTGACGAGCATGTCCGCGGCGAGCAGCGCCAGCAGCGCGTCGCGCTCGTGCCCCACATACCTACCTACCTCCTGCGCCTGAGCCGTGCTACATACCTCCTGCGCCTGAGCCGTGGTGACGAGCATGTCCGCGGCGAGCAGCGCCAGCAGCGCGTCGCGCTCGTGCCCCGGCGCGGCGCCAGCCATCAGGCGCTCCGCGACGCCGAGCGCGCGCGTGCACAGCGCGTCGCCGCGCCGCGGCAGCGCCGGCGTCACGCGCAGCGTCACCCTGAGCGTGCCGCTGCGCGGCGGCATCCACTCGCGACCCGTGGCGGCGTCCACGACGGCTATTGCGCCGCCGCCGCCGCCGCTGCCGCCGCTGGCAGCCACCTGCGTACTGCGGCGGCGGAAGCTGCCGCCGCCACCGCCGCCGCCGCCCACGCTGCCATCATCGCCGCCGCCGCCACCGCTGCCGTCGCTGCCGCCGCTGCTGCCAATTGCCTCCGCAGCGGCGGCGCTGCCGTACGAGGCTGGCGGCGCTGCGGACGGTCGGATGGCGCGGCAGGCGAGCGTGATGCGCGTGGCGGCGGCGGCGGCGGCGGCGCCGTCGTGGTGCGTGACGTCGCCCCACGAGCAGCCCGGCTTCTCTACGGCAAAGAGGCAGAGCTCGTCCAGCAGCGCCGCGGCGTAGGGCTGCGCGAGGTCGAGCTCGTAGGACAGCGTCGGCGGCGGGAAGGTGCGGTCGAACATGACATCGCCCGCGTCCTGCGTACAAGAGCAGCATGGGGGAGGGCAGTGGGTGTTGGTGATCGTACTGACGGGGTCAGTATTGACGCAGGGAAACAGGGAAACTAGGGCTAGGATGAATGTAAGAGGAAGCGACAGCGTCGGCGGCGGGAAGGTGCAGTCGAACATGACATTGCCCGCGTCCCGAGTACGGGGAAACACGGCGGGAAGGGCGAGGGTGTCAGCGCTCGTGACCACAAGTTCAGGGTAGAAGTGGGGCAGTGCTCGTGGTAACAGAGTCAGAAGTAAGAGTCACACTTAGGGTGACGATGAAGGAGGAATTGAGGTTGGGAGGTTGCGACAGCGTCGGCCGGCGGGAAGGTGCGGTTGAACATGGCGTCACCCGAGTCCTATGTATGGCAGCAGCCAGTGAGTGTGTTGACATGTCAGAAGAGATATGCATGGAAGTTAGTGTTGGTAAAATGGTTAAGAAAGCGACAGCGTCGGTGGCGGGAAGGTGCAGTCAAACATGACGTCGCCCGCGACCTGCGTGTGGGAGAAGCGTGTAGAAGTGTGGCTGCGCGGGTGGGGCGGGGACGTCAGTGGTCATGTTTTGACGGGGTCAGTCGTGAGTTTAGGGTAAGAATAAGGGCAAGAATGAGGATTAAGAAATGCGACAGCATCGACGGCGGACCAGATCAAACATCACAAGGTGCCAGCGTTCTGTGCCGGGACGGCGCGGCGGCGGGGCAGGGGCGTCGGTGCCCCAAGGGCGAGGGTCAGTTGTAGGGTTACGGTGAGGATCAGGAGTAGGGATGCTGTTGAGCGCAGCAGGTGCAGTTGAACAGGATGTCGCTGATGCCCTGCGTGCGGGCAGCACAGCGGCGGGGCGGAAGCATCAACACCTCTGTAAGTGGAGTCAGGGTCAGGGCCAGTGTTAGGGTCCGAGTTAGGGCTAGATTTGCAGCCAAGTACATGGGGTCAGGACTTGGAGTTTCAGGGCTAGGTATGGTGAAGGATTATCACTACCTGGTAGGTAGGCTTAGAGGGCTGGAGTTGGTAATTGG